>JAKTTK010000210.1:0-17218 GCA_030581415.1 Waltiozyma mucosa
GAGACATTATAGAAGGATATTATTACTTAAACATTAGTATATAAATAAATACGAAAAAATTTAATCTCGCTTATAATTTAGCCATAGCAGCAACATCAGTTGATTGAACATGATCTTCATCATCTTCAATTTCTTGTTGTAATTCATCTAAAGAAACTTTTTCATCTTCAACAACTAAGTTAATTTGTAATTTTTTGATACCGAAACCAACTGGGATCCATTGATGAGCACCCCAAGTTAAACCATCTTTTTCGATTTTTTTGACGTTAGCTAATAATTCTTCTAAATCAGTTTCATCATCCCATGGTTTGACATCTAAAGTAACTAATGATTTGGCAGCTGGTTTTGGGCCTTTAGCAGCTTTTTTGGCAGCGTATTCGGCTAATCTTTGTTGTTTTAATTTTTCAGCAGCTTCATCAACTTCATCTTCATCTTCTGAGCCGAATAAGTCGACGTCTTCATCGTCTTCTTCTTCAGCAGCAGCAGCTGGAGCTGGGGCAGTACCAGCTGGTAATGATTCAAATTCTTCAGTGAATGAAGCAATGTGGTTTAACCATCTGGTTAATGATGGGTATTGTGATTGGAAAGCTTTGTAAACAGTGACATCAGCTTGGGTAGCGGTGGTACTAAATGAAAAAACATTTGTTAGTAACTTGCATTCAATAGAATTTTAAAGTTTCAAATCTTTAGTCTTCTGTTATATCACTTGAATAGGG
Source organism: Waltiozyma mucosa (assembly GCA_030581415.1). Taxonomy (NCBI): domain Eukaryota; kingdom Fungi; phylum Ascomycota; class Saccharomycetes; order Phaffomycetales; family Wickerhamomycetaceae; genus Waltiozyma; species Waltiozyma mucosa. The sequence continues at coordinate 717 of JAKTTK010000210.1, forward strand.
AGGAGTGGGGGCAAAAAAAAAGTCTTTCTTTTAAATAAATATATCAGTGAAAGTGTCTTGAATATGGTTTGTCACTCATGTGATGGGGTCTTAAGCCATCTCATAAACACGGACCAAGTTTTCTCATCATTTAGTCTATAGAAAAAATTGCAATTGAACTTTAATTTCTCCTAGATATCTCTTATTTTATATATATAATTCATATAGAGAATTAAAATATAGATAAAATAAAAGAAGATCTTTCCCAAGCAAACTAACAGAGAAAAAAAATTTGATAAAAAAAACTTACCCATCGATGTATGATTTTTCAGTTAAGAATTGGTTCAATTCTTTTAATGATTCGACTTTTGAGAAATCTGAGAAAGACATTGTTATATATAAATGAGGAGCTTTTAAACTAAAGATCTTGAATTAAAATCATTGTTGATAGTTACAGGTAAGAAATCAAAAATTTTAATTTTTTTTTTTATAAAAGATATTTTTTCCCAAAAAAATTTTCTTTCGTCGTCGACAACAAAAAAAAAAAAAAAAAAAAAATGGAAAAAAATTGACAGAATTACGGGAATTTTGTGGCCCTTAAACCAAATTATGTAATCAAGGCTTTGGGATTTTGAGCAGGGCTTATTTGAACTGTTACCCGGATAATAAGATCCAATTTCCCCCCCAAAATTTGGGAAAAATACCAAAAAAATAAAAAAAAATCAACACGAAGAAAAATTAATTAAGAAAAGAAATATAAAGAAAATGAAAATGTAAACAAATATTAAATTCAAAAATTATAAATATAATTGATTTCATATAAACTCTATTGCGAGAGAAAAAGTTTTAGAATATTTCTTTCAATCATACTTATAATAAAGAACAAAAGATCAGCAAAAGGAAGGGAAAAAAAAGGTTAACAATGCTTTGGACTCAAGCTTTCACTACAAATTTCCATAATAGGGTCAAGAATGACAATACATCATTGTATATTACAGCTGTCCCTACAAGAGCCACTAAAAGAACTAAACAAGTTATTAATTATGCTGAATACGATGATAATTTGAATTTCGATGAAGATAAAGATACAAATTATGAAGATGCATATTCCCATGCAATTTCTAATCATTCAAATCATAGTCAACAACAACAAAATAATTTTGGGAAAATTGCAACAAAAACAAGGCATATAAATTTCAATGAATATGATTTAAGTCTAAATTCTCAACAAGAAGAAATTTTGATTCCAATTAGAATAGATCTTGAACATAATTCTAATAGAATTGTTGATTTTTTAATGTGGAATTTGAATGAAACATTAATCACACCCGAACAATTTGCATTGATAACATGTCAAGATATGGATCTTCCAACAAATTATCAACAACAAATTTCAAACTCAATTAAACAACAAATTGAAGAATATACAAACACTGTTACAATTCAATTACCAAAAGATATAGAAATTCATGTCGTAATAAATTTATCTTGTAATTTAGATAAATTACTATACGAAGATAAATTTGAATGGGATTTAACAAATGATCAAATTACTCCTGAAATTTTTGCCAAATATATAGTTATGGATTTAGGACTTTCATTAGAATTTTTACCTGCTATTGCCCATACATTACACGAATCAATTTTAAAATTGAAGAAAGATATAATTGTTGATGGTCATATAACAGATGTTCGAAATGATGCTGTATTTGGTCGTGAAGCTGGATTAAGATTGGATCAACCTAATTTAGGTTCAGAATGGGTTCCAAAAATTGAAGAATTATCCCAATGGGAAATTGAAAAGAGAGAAATTGAAAGAGAAAGAAACATTAGAAGATTAAAACGTGAATCTATGAGGGTTGATGATAGAGGTAGAAGGGGTCATAGAAGAAAATTTGATGAATTATCCTAATATTATTAATAATTTATTTATTTTTAAAAAAAAAAAAATAGATATCTTTATATAATGAAATGAAAAAAAAAAAAAGTCAAAAATAAAAAGAAAAAAAAGAGTAGAATTGTTCTCATTTGAATCATCTAATTGTATGTCTTTTTGGTTGATTGAATACCAACTAGAGGATTCTTCGATTTCTGTGTATGAGTGGGTACTAATATAGGTTTTAGCCAAATTATATTCAAAGACTGAATTTATATAACAAATTGTTGAATATATTTTCATAAACAAAGGTAAATATAATATATATTATAAAATATTGACATTATACTCCAGCTATATACAAATATAAGTATTATATATTATATAGTTTGCCATATAGAATTCGGCTCGGCTGCGGCCTGTGCGGTACTAGCCGTCGGTACTACTTAACAAGTTTAAGTATATATTATATAATCATTATATAAGCAACAAAATAATTAATATAAAATATTAATAAATTATATTTGATTGTAAAAACTTATAAATATGAATTTATATATAAAATTAATATTCAGTTCCCAAATTTCCCACATATATAGAAATTATAATTATATAAATTTTTGGCAGCTTATTAAAATCATTATAATAATCTATGATTACTTGTTAATTATCTAGTTGTATAATTATAGAATGTATCTCATTGTAATTCAACAAATTAGTCGGTCAAGATTTCTAAACATACATCATACATGTTTATGAAAAAACCGCTCTTTATTGGCTATAAAAATTTGTTTTCGTATTATATTAATTGTAATTGATAAATTATTCGTAATAACTGAAAATTATGAATTAAAGAGAATGATAACTTATATTTGACATCAAATAAATATCGAATATATTGTTATATACATCATGATAATATTATAAATAATACTTGATGTTTGGTTTTAAAGATCATTAAAATTGTACAAAAAAAAAAAATCGATATCGCGTTTGAGCGCGCGCGCAAATTAAATGTGGGATTTTTTTTTTTTTTTTTTTCCTTAAAAATCAAAACATCAAACAACAATACAACATTTAAATTATTATATAGTACAATTGAAACCATTATAATTAATATATAGTATTTACTTGAAGCATTGAATTTGGGAAACCTTAATAATTATGTCTACAACAGTAAATTCTAAAAGGCATTCAGTAAGCTAGATGATCTGAAAAAAAATAATTAATAAGCCATATTTGTTTTTATACTAACTCTCTTTTTTTTTTCTTTCTTTAAAGCAGATGAGTACTATTGAATCAAGTGTTACTAGGTTACTAGTTGCTACAAAGCATTTATTAGAAAGTCTAACACAATGGGCAAAATTGGCCGCTACAGAAACTGAGATTTCAGATGCTTATGTTCAATTAGGTAATGAATTTAAAGTTGCATGTAGGGCTTTTATGAATGCAGGTGTTGATGTTAGTGATTTGGGTGATGTTCCTCATTCCTTGAGAATAGTTTTGGAAGAAGCATTATGTGAATCTCCATCTCAAGAATCTTTAGATAAATTTTTACCAAGTATAAGAAATATTATCATAAATCTTTTACAAAATTTAAAGAACAAACAGGCAATTGCGAAGAGGACTAGAAATGTGAATTCAAGAGAAAATTTAAAATCAGAAGAGTCATCGCCAATTATAAAAAGATCAAGTTCAACATTAACCGATAAGAAGACTGTAAATAACTCACCATTATCATCTCAAAGTCCATCAAAATTAATACATAATACTCAACAAATAGTACCGCAAACATCTTCACAATTAGATTCTCAAAATCAACATTCAATTCAACCCGAAGCTCAATCTACTCCACAGCCTAAGAAAAGACAAGATGAACCTGGAAATAATACAGCATTAGCACAATTACAAAAGGGTGATTCCTTACAACGTCGTGCTTCAAGAAGATTTTCTGCTTATCAATATGCTAAATTGACAAGTTATTCTCCAGGTAGAGATCCAGATTTACCTGATCAATCATTAGCTGATATCAGTAGAAATAGTATACGTCAATCATCATCACTTGCCAAGATATCACAACCAAATGAACCATCAAAAGTACCAACTGGTGATATATCTATCTTTTTGAAAATTGGAGATAAAGTTAAAAAATCTACAATATCAATGCCACCAACGTTTACATCATTAAGATTATCTTTTGTTGAGAAGTTTGCATATTCTCCAGGAGCAGGTGCATTCCCTGATATTTATATTCAAGATCCACAATCAAATATATCTTATGAATTAGAAGAGCATTTGTTTGGAGAAATAAAGGAAAACTGTGTAATTTCTTTGAATGTCAAACAGAATAATGGGTTAGTGGAATCTTTACAAAAGACAATTGAAGATTTAAAAATTCAATTGAATAAAAAACAACAAGATTTTTTTTTAACCACTAAAGATTACATCAATGAATCAAACAATGATATCTTGAAGAAACTCCAAGAAATTATTGAGTCAACGACTCGAATTTCTACACCAATTACAACGGAATCATCGAATAAAGACTCTAAATCAAATGAAATAGAAACCAAAAAATCACATATTTTGTCAGATGTTTCAGATTTATTAGATATACGCCATGAATTAGCTGTAATCAAGCAAATTAATACCACTAATAAAAATTCGTTCAAAAAATCAATTGAAAATGTCTTGTCAAAAGTGAACGATTTCAAATCTCTTACATTGTCTAATTCTAAAACTTCTAATCGTCAATATATGGAAGATTCTCATTCAAAATTATCGACTCAATCTGATAATCTATTAACGAGATTTGATGATTTACAAGATTTAATAGAAGCCTTAAGAAAAGATGTTGCTACAAGAGGCTCCAAACCATCGAATAAACAGTTGGATTATGTAACCAAAGAGTTGAATGAATCCCAAAAAGATTTTGATAATTTGCAAAAATTCATCTCAACTGAAAAGCCCAATTGGAAGAAGATTTGGGAAAATGAATTGGATATTGTTTGTAACGAACAACAATTTTTGACATTACAAGAAGATTTAATTCATGATTTGAAAGAAGATTTTGCTAAAGCTTATGAAACTTTTGAATTGGTTAAACAATGTTGCATAGAGCAGACGAAGAATCCGAAAATAAGGAGTGCAAATCTACCGCTAGCTGAACCAGGTAATTTACCTAACTTGAGAGATGCATTATTATCTGAAGTTGAAGCATTGAAACCAAATCACGAATCTAGAGTGGAAGCCATTGAGAGAGCTGAAAAATTAAGAGAGAAAGAAAGACTACTGACAATGATGAATGGATTTGAAGAAGAACTAGAAGGATTTGTAGAGGAAAATAAATTGAAAAAGAGTGGTGGTATCGAAGAAGTTGAACGATTAAGAAAGTTAAAAGATGAAGAAAATTTGAGAAGTAATTTCCCCCCACCTTTTTGAAACAATCTAGCTAACAGTATATATTCTATATTCGTAAATCTATAATAGCTGAATCAATGAATGATATTTTGTATTCTTCTTAGCTAGCTGTCTTTTGAAAGTCGTTCTCAATAAATCTTTTAGTTGATTGATAAGCTTCTTATCATTTGTTTTCAATTTTGTAACCATTCCGATGATCAAATCTTCACAAAATCTCAAAAATTTTTGAACACCGATATCCTTATCTTTTGTTAGTTGGATATATGATTGTATGATATTATCAAATATCATTTCAGCTTGAACCTTGATTGTGTTTTTTGAATTTATTTTTAGATTTAAAGTATTGAAGTTCATCTTCAATTTGTACAAGTTAAATAGCTGATCGACTAAATCTGAATGATTTTTTTTACTCGAAACTAGTAACTCATCGAACAATTTAACAATATTCAAAGTTGTAGTATTCAGTTGATACCCACAAAATATGATTTCATCCTCAGTGAAATTCAGTATTTCATATCTTTCACCACTGATATCTTGCGATTGTGAGGCAGATTGAGATAATTTGAAATTAACGGAAGTTTTGGTCCTATTGACTTCAACTCCATACTCAGGAAATCCTTTATTCACCATTCTCGAGATTTTTTTAAGATGATTCAAATCAGATGAAATGATTAAAAAATCATCTGCAATCCTCAAAATCAAAGAACTCTCTTTGATAAAACCAAATTTTTCACGAATTAATTCATCATATAATATATCATTGAATAAACTTGAATAATGCAAACCTTGGAAGACACCATCTTTTCTTTGGTAATATGTTGGTCCAATTTTAGTTAATGAGTTTTTCAGTTGGTTGAGTAAGCTTTGCAACATTAAGTTCCCAGAGCAATATGACGTTTTCAAATCATTAAAGCTGAGGTTACCGCTCTCATTTATTTGTGATCCAATATCTATGTTTTCTGAAGTCCAAATTTTCTCTCGCTTGATATGCTTTGAGCTATGTAAATTTATCATCTGTCTTTCTATGGATATATAATGATTATTATGATTGATTAGCTTGTTTAATACCTTTTCAACGTTTTCTTTTGGTAAATTCTCATAGCAGGCTTTGACATCGAACTTTAGAAAAAACAAGGCGGGAATCTCCTTGAAAGTTTTGTTTAATCTTAGTTTAAATTCATGTAAATATAATGGTATGTCTTTCAATGATCTTAACTTCACAAAGCTGTCATCATCAATCTCTTGATTAAACCGAAGTCTATTCAAAGTTTGTCTTATTATTTTAATCTCTTTTAATTTCAATTCGTACCTATCAATATCCAGAGCTGAAACACCTCTAATGGGAACGTTTATTGTTCTGAAGTCATTGTTTTTTTTAGGAAATAACCTTAAGTTTCCTTTAATGACATCGTTATTTGTTTGTATCTCTTTATATTGTAAATATTTCTCAATATAGTTATACTTGAATTTTTTCGAGATTCTATCCCACGTTGAATGATGGAAATATAATAAAGTCTTGGAGGCTGAAATATGAGTTATATGAAAAAATGATGACAAGATTTTGATAAAGAAGGAATTAAAAAGCCAGATCATCAATTGTTTGATCAATTTTAATCTTTTCTCAAAGTCTTGTTTATTCAGTTGAACTTTGGTGTTACCTAACCAAGGTATATCCTTTATCCTTATATCCTGTAAAAGGTTATGAAGTGATAAGTACTCGCCATGATTTAAATTGATAAATTTGGCTAAAGTTGTTATGATGATTGATTTATTATGATTCGAGCCGAATAATTCTCTGGGGAACAGTTTTTCAAATATAATTGTGCAACATTTTATAACTAGTTTCTTGTCCAAAGCTAATTGTAAATTGTCTTCCGCCTGATTGAATTCTTTGCAAATATTTTTCACGATATAAGAATACCTTAAAGATTTATGATTTTTGGTAATAATATCAATTATTTTGTAAAAAGTTTTCAATTTTTTCATCTGTTTCTTGGGATTTTTCAATTTTAAGTATTCATCTTTGAATATATTTTGCGAAATCTTCAGCTTAGAGCCAACAAGTGGATCAAGATGTGGAATTTGGCTCGATTTAACATACAATGCTTTATCAAGAGTTATTTTTATTAACGTCTTATCGGGCTTTGATGCATATTGTTTTTTGGGTGCTTTTAATGAATCACCAAATAGATGTAAAAACCCATTATTTTCATACAAAAAACCTGAATAATTGAGAAAAAGATCAGACATATTTACATTACCAATTACCGATTGTATAATTCTCCAAAGTGTTGATTTTAAAACATGATCATTCAGCTTCAACGATTTCGATCTTAGGGAATTGACCGAGTTATCTAAATTCGTTAGATATCCATCGCACAATGAATTTGTTTTACTACCGTTTTGAATTAATTGCTGTTTACAATATTGAAGCAGTTGATCGTAATCCCATTTATCATATGCCTTGGATTGTATCTTTGGTGATTGGTTTGGAGCTATGAAAACATTTGAAATCAAGTGCTCGAATGGCTCTTTTAACGGAATTGACAGAGGAAGATTTGAGACATCTTTTTGATATTTATTAATGATAAATTTCGATAATGGAGTAAGTCCTTCTATCATACCAACATTTACGGTTAGTTAGTTTTCATTGACTCGTAATTGAAAAATTCGACATTATGTTTTGGTACAATTTGCATAATTAATTTGTGGAGTTTCGGCAGAAGATCAAAAAAAAAAAAAAAAGCATTTTGAAAAAACGATGCCTAAATTCATGTGCAATTGGTGTATCTGATTGTTATTTGGAGTGTCAAATGGGTTGAAATTATGGTTAAAAAGATAAATAATAAGTTAGATATCGACTTTGAGAGTGGAATAATCGAAAAAAAGCTGTTACAAATAGTGAAAAAAAATCCTTTGATAAATGTACTGAAACTCATCTCCGTTTGGACCATAGAAGTAGACCCTAAATCTTCGTCAAAAGTTTTGTCCGTGTTTAAAAACTTTCCAGACCCAGTTAACTTGCAGCATTTGAAAAGAATACAAAAGACGACAGAAGGCAAATTGAAAGTCTTAGTTTCATCTATGGAGCTTTTTTCAAATGAAAATGAGGTTAAGTTAAGACTAGAGAATGAGTCTATAGTTTATCAAAACCTGTCAATCCATGAAGTACCCAACCACTGCCCTACAATAAAATTGCTATCACATGACTGGACCCAAAAATACTGGCCTCTACTTTGGAAAGGAAATCCAAATGATCAGATTTTAAACGATATGAAAATCAATGTGGATGAAATAAGGATATTTTTAGAAAGAATTAGCAAGGAATCCTTACAGATCACCGAAGGTCTACCAATAGTAACATTAGCAGCAAAAGATTCAAAGATTTTAGCAATAAGTTCTGATAAAAGATCAAGTTCACAACCCTTGGAACATAGTATAATGTCATGTATTGAAACTATAACGTCGCAACAAAGAAAAAATGATCACGATAACACAGAGCAATATTTGTTGAATGATATAACAATATATACTACCCATGAACCTTGCTCAATGTGCTGTATGGCTCTTATCCATTCCAGGATCCAAAGACTGATATATTTAGAACCTTCAATTGGAACTGGTGCGTTGAAACAATCTAGTGGTGATGGGTATTGTATACATGACAATAAATTTTTGAATTCTAGTTATGAGGTATTGGAATGGATAGGTGACGAGTTTCAGGTTGGAAAAGTTCATATAGATATCCCTGTATAAGTACTTATAGATTCAATTTAAATCCTAATGATCAATCAACTTCTTCACCATCATCATTCTCCAGTTGCTTTAGCTTCTCGAGTAATTCGCTTATTCCATCTAAGTTAAGCATTTCGTCATTGATATTATCTTGATTGATCAATAATACATCATCAAATTGGTCAACCAAAGTCTTGAAACCTTTTAAATCTTTCTGATAATCGTCTTGTAATGTTAAGATTTCGGTATCCAGGATCTTTGAAATTTGAACTAAATTATCGTTCAATTTTTTCACATCGTGCTCTTCAATATCCTCAGAATTGATACTATTTTTGTCTGTTATACTTTCATAATTGGCTAGATTTCTCTCCACCGTTGCGACATTCTTATTTGATTCTCTGATTAATCTTTTCCTCAACTGTGATATCAGTTCAACTGGAGTAGATTTGGGAAATAGGTTAGCAAATCTCTGTTGAGACATTGCAGTTTGAAAATTAATTCTTTCCAGCAGAAAAGATCTAATGACATCAGTTTCAGAAACCATAGTTACCAGTGTATAATTCGGTTCAAGTATCAATATGAAATAAAAAGGAAGTAAATCCTGGATCAAAGCATCAACTCTATTTGATTAAAATTAATTATAGCGTTTTGTTCAATCAGAATATTGCGTTTATAGTACTAGTCAAATATCTATTTGTAAAATTGTATAAATATGATATTGTATATAATAATAATTTATAAAATGGCGGCCGACGCGTCTGCTACTTGATATTTACATAATCATCAGGTGACTTTGAGTTAGGGCATATATTTTGCGTTTTTTATTATGAGAAAAAAAAAAAAGTTCGGCTATATAGACATATTCAGTATATATCTTCAAGTAGAAAGATAAGCGTGTTATACACAAAAATTGAGGCTAATATGACATATAAATCAACAAATTTAAAGCTTAAAAGCACTTAATTTTAATTAGTCTGAACTTTGGAGTATGGACTATTATGTAGGATGACTCCTCTTTTTCTTTTCGTATTTTTTTTAATTTTCTTACTTAATTATTGAAACTCTCCTTCATAATTGAGATTTATAAAAGGGAGCACAATCCACTATTTTAGAGTCAGGAAAGGCATTAAAAGAGTAGAGTTTAATCACATAGTCCTATTGTATCACACAATTATGCCAGAATCAACACAAGATCAATTATTTTCCTTATTATCAGATCAAACAATCAACAGAAAACAATTCACTTTCCATGGTGATCCATTACCTTCAACCCTTAAAACCCCTTCCAAACTTGTAGTCCTTTCCAGTGGTACTCCAAATGATGGGTTTTTCCCAATCAACTCCATCCAATTGGGTATCACCAAAAAACCACATACTCCAACCTCTGAATCATTTGCTATCGAAAAACATGCAAATGAGGAAGATTTACTAGATATCAAAGATGCATTCCAATATGGACCTACTGAAGGACATCCTCAATTATTAAAATTTTTGAAATCATTCATTAATGAAGTCAACAGACCAAAATACGATAGTTGGGACATTACTTTGACAAACGGTACTGGTGACTCTTTGAACAAAGTATTCAATCTCTTGGTTAATCCAGGTGATGTTGTCCTTGTTGAAAGTTTCACTTATAAACCGGTATTGAATAATATTGTCAATTATGGTGGTATTCCTTATCCTGTTTCAATCAATTATGGAATTGAAGGTGATCATGGAATTGATGTTGAAAAATTGACTAATTTATTAGAAAATTGGGAAACTATCAACCCTGATAAAAAAAAACCAAAAGCTTTGTATACTATTCCAACAGGTCAAAACCCAACAGGGTTAACCATTTCACAAGAAAATAGAGCTAAAATCTATGAATTAGCTAAAGCTCATAATTTTATAGTTATTGAAGATGATCCTTATGGTTATATTCAATTAGGTGAATATACTGATGGGATTCATAACGTTTATGATACAGAAATCCCATATAAGAGATTTATTGAGGAAATTTTACCATCATCGTACATTCAACAAGATAATTCAGGTCATGTCATTAGATTGGAATCATTCAGTAAAACTTTTGCTCCGGGTTCAAGAATAGGATTTATTGTTGCACATAAAAGATTCATTAAAGAAATTATTAAATATGCACAGGTATCAAATAGAGCTCCATCAGGTATTTCTCAAATCATCATTAGCAATTTTATCAATCAAATTGGAGGTATCAAAGGTTGGATTGATTGGAATATCCAAGTTTCAAAAGCATATACTGAAAGAAAAAATGTATTATTGAAAACCTTATATAACTCAAGTTCGTTTAAAAAGGGTCAATTTAACATTGTCGAACCAAAAGCAGGTATGTTTGCTATTATCGATATCAATTTCCCAAATGCTAAAGAAGATTATAGAAAAGATATTGAAGAATTGAGATATAAAATTTTAGAATCTGGTGTCGTTGTTGTATATGGTAAAAATTTTGCTGTTAACGATGATATAGCTAAAGGATCAAAATTCATTAGAATCACCTTGGCTAATTCAGTTGATACTGATCAAATTAAGGAAGGTGGTGAAAAATTAGTTGAAGGTATTGAAAAATACTTTGAAAGCATTAGCGCTTGATTGATGACTCATAATTATTTATTTATCTATATTTTCTACGATCCTTTTTAATCTTATATATTCTATTTTTCTATAATTGTTTTTGATGTTTATTCCTTTATCAATTTCCAATAATTATTCTGACTTAATTGTGAGATTTACTCGCAAAATAAAAACACTATCATGTAGGGATTTATTTGCAGTTGGTCATATAGCACATGCATCATGAATATTATTTTCATCTATATACAGTTTGAATCATTTCATTTAAAGTTGAACCCTCGTACCACTTTTGAATGGCTCCAGATTTCCCGAATTCCATGGTTAGCATTAGATAATTTCCATAAAAAAGTCCACCAAATTTTATATTGTAAGCATACAATAATATATATATCCATGGGAAGGAAAAGTTCACATATAATTTTTTTATATAGAGAACTTTTCACAGGAGAGAGGATGTCTCAGTTTCATATTATTTTATCCAGTAAAAGATCTATGTTTTTCCCCTCTTTACCACTGACCATTACAATTTCATATTTGACTAAATATCTTGATAATTCCAATTTCTTTATGACTTCTTCTTTAATTGATTCCGAATCCATGTTATCAAACAAATCCATTTTATTTAATATGATGATCAATTTTATTTGTTCGAATCTTTCATTCTCTAATAATCTTATGAATTCATTATAAATTTCGTTGAATCTTGAATTTATTGTGATCAAATCAATAACGAAGAAAATGTAATCAAATTTATCAAAGAAATAATTGAACCAAAAAGTCCTTATTGACTCTTGACCCCCAATATCCCAAAAGTTTAAATTATGAGATTTATGTTGTAAAGAATGGATTTCAAATCCTAATGTTGGGGATATATCTGTATTTGGTTTGTCTAAAATTGAATTCAAGATTGTTGATTTACCAGAATTATCCAAACCAAGAATGATGATTCTAAGTTCTTTATCTTTGAGCTTTTGCTTTCGTATAACTGTAAGAAGACCCATTTGAAACTTATAGATATAAAGATATCTATCTATCTATCTATTACAGACTAATTATAGAATCCATTTTTAATATATAGACATGATCCAAATCGATCTTACTCAAAGAAAATCTATGAGTGTGTCCCCTTAACGAACGGTAACGCGAACATGTTTTGTGTTTTTGCTGAAGTCTTTTTTTTTTTTTTTTTTTTTTTTTTACCTGGGTTAATTGGGATCGAAAATCTCACAAAGTTCAAAGAATCAACTTCTCAAAAAAAAGTGGACAGCAACTCGTGTAAACATAGAACATTAAATCAATTTCCAAACAACTAAAAAGATTCAATTCAGTCAAATCTAGATTTTCTTATTTCTGGAGTGTTTTATTTATCTTGTTCCCCTTTTTTCCATTGTACATTTTGGCTTTTCCACCCTTCTCAATCAAATCGTAAATCATAGATTGATACAACCATTTATTGAATAATAGGGACAAACAATGCAATTGGATATCATAAGACAATTTAGCTCGCGTTCAGATCGTGTCAAAGGAATCGACTTCCATCCAACTGAACCTTGGGTATTAGTAACTTTATATTCAGGTAACGTTGAACTATGGTCATTCGAAACTGGTACTAAAATTAAATCAATTGATGTCACTGATGTCCCAGTTCGTTCCGGTAAATTCATCGCCCGTAAAAATTGGATTGTTGTTGGTTCCGATGATTTTCAAATCCGTGTCTATAACTTCAATACTGGTGAAAAAATTACTCAATTTGAAGCCCATCCAGATTATATTCGTTCAATTGCTGTTCATCCAACTAGACCTTATGTTTTAACTTCATCAGATGATATGACAATCAAATTATGGAATTGGGAAAACAATTGGAAATTAGAACAAACTTTTGAAGGTCATCAACATTATGTCATGTCATTAGCTTTTAACCCAAAAGATCCAAATACTTTTGCCTCAGCATGTTTAGATCATACTGTTAAGATTTGGTCTTTGGGAAATACTACACCAAATTTTACATTAGTTGCTCATGAACAAAAGGGTGTCAACTATGTGAGTTATTATCCTCAAGCTGATAAACCATATTTAATTACCTCATCAGATGATAGAACAGTTAAAATTTGGGATTATCAAACAAAATCAGCTGTTGCTACTTTAGAAGGACACACTTCAAATGTTTCTTTTGCTATTTTCCACAAAGAACTACCGATTATTATTTCAGGTTCAGAAGACGCCACTATTAAAATTTGGAACTCAACTACTTACAAGCTAGAAAAATCGTTAAATTATGGTTTAGAAAGAGCTTGGTGTATAGCATCACATTCGAATTCCAATTCTATTGCTATTGGTTTCGATGCTGGGCTAACGGTATTACAATTAGGTAACGATGAACCACGTCTATCAATGGATCCTGTTGGTAAGTTGATCTGGTCCAAAAACAATGATGTTTATTCATCAGTTATAAAAGGCTCAGAAGATGTTGAAGATGGAGAACAATTATCGTTATCAGCGAAAGATTTAGGTGCAGTGGAAGTTTTCCCAACGTTTTTGAAACATTCGCCAAATGGTCGTTTTGTTACAGTTGTTGGTGATGGTGAATATATTATCTATACTGCATTAGCATGGAGAAATAAATCATATGGGAATGCTACCGATTTTGCTTGGGCATCAGATTCTAACGTTTATGCTATTAAAGATTCTCAAGATCAAATTACAATCCATAAAAATTTCAAGCCTAAACCTAATGGAGATATTGATTTCATTTACACTATTAACAAATTGTACGGGGGATCTCTTTTGGGTATAAAATCAGATAATTTTGTGTCATTCTATGATTGGGAATCAGGCCAATTAGTTAGAAAAATTGACGTCGAAGCCAACGATGTGATCTGGTCAGAATCAGGTGAATTAGTTTTGATTACGTCAAATGAAGCTTCATATGTTTTGAGATTTGATAGAGATATCTTTGTCGAAGCTCTAGAAAATGACACCGTTGATCCATATGAAGGAGTTGAAGAATCATTTGAAGTTTTATACGATGTTTCTGAATCAATCACTTCTGGTAAATGGGTTGGTGATGTCTTCATCTTTACAACAAGCACTTATAGACTGAATTATTTAGTTGGGGGTAAAGTTTACAATATTGCTCATTTTGAAAAACCATCATTTGTTGTGGGTTATTTGGCTCGTGATAACAGAGTCTATCTTTCCGATAAAGATATTAATGTTTCAAGTTATCATGTTTCATTATCAGTTTTGGAATACCAAACATTAGTATTAAGAGGTGAAATCGAACAAGCTAATGACGAATATTTGAAAAATATTGAACAATCCGATTTATTAAAGATATCAAGATTTTTAGAAAGTCAAGGTTATTTAGAAGATGCTTTGAATATTTCCCCAGATTCAGAACAAAAATTTGAAATTGCAGTACAAACCAAAAATTTCGAAATTGCTCATTCAATTGCATTGAAGGAAAATGTAGAACATAAATGGAAAACCTTAGGTGATTTGGCATTATCATCATTCAAATATAATTTAGCTATAGAATCATTTGAAAAGGCACAAGATTTAGAGAGTTTGTTATTGTTGTACCTATCGTTCAATAAAACAGCCGAATTAGAAAAATTAGGTGAATTAGCCAAGACTAAAGGAAAATATAATATTGCATTCAATTCATACTGGAGTACAGGAAATATTGATAAAGCTATAGAATTATTGAACTTGAGTGATAGATCTGTTGAGGCTTCGGTCTTGGGTTTAAACTATGGTAAAGATATACAAAAATCAATTGCTATTTGGAAAAATGACTTGATCAAAGCAGGTAAATCATCAATTGCTGAGAGACTTACAATTCCTGAACCAAGAGTTCAAGAGGATTTGTTAGATTTAAATGATGATGACAATGAACAACAAGAACAAGAACAAGAACAAAGAAAGCAACAAGCACTTCAGCAAGAACAACAGCAAACTGAAACAAATACCGAAGTTGAAGTAGCTGAAGAAGTCCAACCTGAAATTGAAGAAAGCGAAGAACAATTCGAGGAAGCTGAGGAACCAGTGGAACTCGAAACTCAACAGGATGGTACTATTGAGGCTGATGAGTGAAGGAAAAACGAAAAAAAAAAGAAAAGATTTATACGGGAACTTTCTACTTATTATATTTCAAACTCAGGATCAAGAATATCATAAAACAAATACGGGGAAAGTTATATTTGTATATTATTAAAAAAATATAAAACTCTTTTGAAACTAGACTTTGGTAGTGTTCCTTTAATGAAGTAAATTTAATTCTAGGTACTACAAATAAAATCAATCAAACACTCAAAAAAAACATCTGTTAATTACTCTTTTTGGTAAGTGATTATTTTTGGATGGTATTGTATGTCTTACGTAATAATAATAATAATCGTATGATCGAATTATTATTAGTATGATCGTATGACGTTCTAGAAATTCAAAAAATTATTTCAACTCTTCCTTTATAAATCACAATTAAATCACAATGTTTTAATCATATCCATATATTTCGATATTATAAATCTACTATATCAATTCATTGAAATAGCTACTGTACTTTCTTCTTCTCTTTATTTTTTGTTTTTGTTTATTTATTTTTATCATTTATACACGATTGAAAAAAAAAAAAAAAATGTACAGTTCTAATATATCTATAAAATCTTCTAAGAGTCATTGTTCTTCAAATCACTCTTATTGGAATTCATATGGAAATAATGAGCAAAATTATAATAAGCAATTAAATAATAAATTAGAAGTTAATAATAGTAGAAATTTGAAACAGTCATTACCTTCTGAAAAGACAAATACCTTGAATTTGAAAAGTAGAACTAGAACTCTATTCAATCGTAAATCTTTTATTTCTACAATAGATAATCCACAAAATTACAAT
>JAKTTK010000211.1:0-16401 GCA_030581415.1 Waltiozyma mucosa
ATAGAAAGGGATCTTTGGCCGAGTGGTTTAAGGCGTCTGACTCAAGATCAGATTTCGAAAGAAGCAGGAGTTCGAACCTCCTAGGATCCATTATTTTTTATTTTTAATTTTTCCTCAATTCTTTTCCTTTTTATATATATTTTATCAAGTAAATCTTTTCTTACATCTCTAATTGTCATGATATAAAATGTATATATAATATAAAACTAAGAGTAAAAAAGCATAATTTATTTTTTTTTTTGATTTATATAAAAAATAAAACAGAAGTTGAACAATAAATAAATAGTATAAAAAACAGAAACAAGGTATATATTTTAATTTAATTTTTCACCATCAATTCCACCATAATTTATTCTCAAATTTGTATTGATGAAAAATTGAACTAATTTACCTTTATAATCATAACCAGTATTTTTTGATTTTATTTGATAATTTGATGAATTTTCACTTATCCAAATTCTTAAAAAACTTGATAATTCTTCCAACATCAATAAAATTTCTTCATTCAATTGGAAATTTGATTGAAAACTTTTCCCCAATTTAAAAATTAAATAATATAATGAAGTAAATCCTAATAAATTTAAATTTTCATGGTTTAACATTATTGAATCAATATTTAAATCTTTAAATAATTTTAATATTAAATCTTGATTTTTTTGGGAATCAATAGATTTAATAATTAATGAACATTTTAAAACAATTTCATCGTTTATATCATTATTATTAAATTCTAAAGTTTTCTCCAAAATTCCAATATTTTCTTCTGTTGGATTGAATAAAGTTTTCAATTCTATAATTTTATTTAATGAATTAGAATTAGGAATAATTGAATCGAATTTATTATTTTCAATCGAATTTTCAATTTCATTTTCAATTGAATTTATTAAAAATTTTTTCAAAATTAAATTTCGATCTATTTCATTTAAAAATTTAAATAATTCATTGATCAATGATTTATTTAAATTTGGATTAAAATTTTTCAATTTATTGGAAAAAATTAAACTATTAATAGTTAAATCATTTGAAGTTTGTAAAATCTTAATCAATTTAATAGAATCTTTGGATAACTTTTCTTTAATTTCCATTGTTTTAATACGATTCCAAATAGGTATAACTAATAAATTAATCAAATAATTATCATCCCCATATTTTAATTTGAATTGAAAACATTTAAATATTAAATATTTTATCATTTCATTATCCATTTGAGAATTAAATTTCGGGAATTTCCAGAATGATTCCCAAATCAATTTTAAATCATCAATTTCAACGGAAATTTTTTCCTTTTCTTGAACAAATTTAAAATTGATTTGATTTAATAATCCATAAATTGTATATAGAGTTACACCAATCAATAATATAAATTTCATTAAAATATTAATAAATTCCAAATTGAATTGAATTGATCCAAATTCATTAAAACTTATAATTGGTAAAGCAAATAATTGTCTTGAATCCATTGAATTTAAATCATTATTTAAACTTGAACCAACCATACAAGTCAAACCACCTAATAATATTTTATTTGTAAATGGATTATTAGAATCAACAGATGATCTTGAAGTTTCACCGTATAAAGTTTGTTTTAAAACATCATTTTCTCTTTTTAAAGATGCATTTTTAAATTCTAAATGTTTGATATATTCAGTAGCTTTTGATAAAATTGTAGCCTTGTTCAATTTTTTTGCCGGTGCTAATCCATCCAATTCTTCTTCATCATCGTGGAAATCATCTTCATTTTCATGATTTTCACCAACTAAAACTCTTAATGAAGGAACAGAATCTCTTAAAGCTTGAATTTTATCATTTATATTGGTTCTATATTTTTTTTCAATCATATTATGGGAAGCTTTTTCCTTTTTAACTTTAACATTTTTAGTAATATGTCCAGTATTTGAAGTAATAGATTTTGATAATTTGATTTGATTATTCAAAGATGATTTTCTAAAACATTTATCCAATGAATCATTAGAATAATCAACAGGAAGTGAATTAGTTTTAGATAATTCTTGTTTGATATAAGGATTAGAACGAATTAAATCATTATCAAACATTTCATGAGGTGATGATTCACTTGAATTTGTTTGAGAATTTGAATTATAATTGGTATAATCAGGAGAAAGAAAATTATTATTCCATAATGTTGGATTTGAATATTGATCTTCTTCTGATATCAATGAATTATTTGTATAATTTTCCTCTAATTTAGGTCTAATACTATTTGAATTGAATTCCTCCATTTGACTATTTATAAAATTCATATCAACATTATTATTATTGGTAGTACTGTTATTATGATTGTTAAAAGATGCTAAAAAGGCATCATAATCTTCAAATCCATATGACATTTGTTTTTGGGGGGAGGAGGGGATTAAATCTGATGATATATAACACTGATGAAGTTCAAATGTATACAAAAAGTTGAATCATTATTTGATTAGTTTGCTTTCCATTGGAAAGGATGAAAGAAAAAATAAAAAAAAAAGTCTCTTGATTTTCTTATAATTATGAAAAATAAAAAATTTGATCAAAGAGCCATCTTCTAAATTTCTCTTACATTATAATTAATATTATTTCTATTGCTATACGGAGTTTAAAAAAAAAATTCTTTGAAATCATACGATAATATTTTAATATCATCTGATTTTTTTTTTTGGATCCCCCCCAAAATAATAATATTTGTTAAACGATGTGGAGGCAGAGGTGGTTTCAGTTAATATTGTTCTATAGCTGTAGCTAGATAGATTATGTAATGATAAATAATTATATAATGTTTATGTAATCATATCAATAATATAATTAATTAATATTTTAATATAATTTATAAATATATATAATTTATAAATAATATATATAATAATAAATATATTATTATATATATTTAATATTAATTAATTACTTTTTAACTGGATTATATAATAATAATACAAGTTATTACATAATACAAATAATATCCAATTATATTATAATTATTTAATTTATATTCGCGAGTACGTATTATAATAAAATCATATATTATTATTCATATATGAAATAATTATAGTCCTTTTAATATGAATAGTTATATAGTATTGACTATATAATTATATAAATATTAAGTACTTGATAGAATATATCATCAATTCATGATTTGAATATAATTATAGCTGTATAATTATCTCACATAACAATATCCACTTTGGAACTAAACAATGAATTCCATAATTCTAAATCATCAACAACTTCACCTGTTTTACCAATCAAATTTTTGGAATTTTTTGCCAATTCCTTTGTATCTAATCTATCCATTTCTTTTAATCTCTTTCTAGTTGATAATAACAAAATACTTTCTTCAACAGTATTTGCAACACTAAATACCCAAATAGTTGTTGGATTTTTTTGTCCAATTCTATGGATTCTTGATATTGCTTGTAATTCTAATGCAGTTTGAACTAAAGGTTCACAAAGGAAAACATGTGTAGCATTGATCAAATTTAATCCAGATGCATTAGCCTTAGCATTGAGTAAAAAACATGTTATTCTTGGATTTTGTTTAAATTCTTTGATGCTATTCTTATTCTTATTTTGGATAGATTTGTTTTGATATTTAACAATATTTGGATTCCCATTTCCATGATATGGTAATGATTGTTGGGATGATAAAAATTGAATACCATTATCATTTAAAGCATTGGCAATATATCTTAAAAAATCTGTCCATTGACTATAGATTAAAATTTGAACGTTAAAATCTTGATTTTTTAAAAATAAAATTTGTCTAATTATTGAATTAATTTTGGTACCATAATCATTTTTTAATTTAATTTGATTCAAATCATTTAAATCCCTTTCTGAATAATTGGAATAAATTTGACTCAATTGAAATTTATTCAATTCATCAATTTGTTCAAAATTAGAATGTTCCATAGCTTTTGTAATATTAATTTCATCTCTATTCAATGTAAATTGATATATATCATCTTTAAAAACTTTTTCTTTACAAATTGGACAATTATGATGTGAATTTAACCATTCATTCAAACAATCTTTACAAAATCTATGACCACATTTAGTAAATGATCCTATAGTTATTGGATAACGACAAATTGTACAAATATCTTCATCATCAATTGAATTTAAATATCTTAATCGTTGATTGATTTTATTATTTGCAACATTATTGAAATTGATTTTTCTTAAAAGCCGATCTTTTTGTAAATCTAAATCATGATAATTTGTTGTTGAATAACGATTTATAATTGATCTTGAATTATCTGAAATTGATTGTAATTGACGATAATATTTGATTTTACTATTATAAATATCATTTAATAATCTGAAATGTCTTTTAAATTGATCTAAATTATTCCTTTGTTCTTCAAATATGATTTTGATTTTAACTATTGAATCGTTTAATTGAAAACCTTCTTTACTATTTTCTTCAATCTTATTCAACAATCCCTTTGAATCAATAATTAAAGTTCTTAAGGAATCATTTGATTTTAAAAATCCTGAATATTCTTCTTTCAACCTCTCTTGCAATTTTAATCCTTCTTCATTGGGATCGAAAAACACAGGTTCTAAACTTATGAGTTCACTACTTACATTAGCCTTCCCATTTACCAATGAATCTCTATCCTTGATAATTCTCTGTAAAAAATCCAAATAAATAGCAGAATTACCCTGTTCATCCAAAGTATTTAAATATTCTTCACCATTTGGTTCCGATTCTGCATCGAATAATGGAGATTTTAAGTATTTGTATAACTCATTTAACCATTGATATATCGTTTCACCTTGACTGTTTAATTGAGTCAATAAAGTTTGGACTTTCAACAGATATTCTTCACTATCCAAACTTTTGAAAGATTTTATAGAGAAGGATTTTAAAACTGCAGGGATTATTTCAAAAGAAGATTCATTGTTATCATCTGAACCATTTAATTTGAAAAGAATTTGTTTGACTTCTTCAATTGATTCTTTCAAAATCTCTCTTCTTATATCTTGAGCTTTTTGATAATACTGAGTCTCCAAGTCTTGATGCTTCAATTCATCTTCTGTCAAAGTCCTTTCATCCCGTTTATCTTTAATCTTTTGAGAATTGTGATCTTTCACAGTGTCACTATTATCATCCTCATCTTCTGATTCTTTATTATAGATTTGATAATGTGCAGAAGCCATAAAGAAATAAAGACGATGTAATAATTCCAAGGAATTTTTTAAAAAGTTCAAATTTGAATCAATTTCCCCAGTGAAATAGTTATTCTCTTCATCGTCATTCTCTGAGTTCAAGGAATTCTTCTCTAAAAGCACCTGCGATTTTTCTCTCAAATTCCCAATTCTTTTCTTAACTTTTTCCACTTCTCTTTCCCATATTTTTAAAGCTTCTTTTGGATTTTTTTGGTATTCATATATTTGACCAATTTCAATATTTGATAAAATATTTTCTCTTTCTAACTGTGCACTTTTTTCGGATATCTCATCTATAACTGTTGTTAAAATATCATTCATTGTTTGATATTTGGCATTCAATACCACAGAATCAGATATTTCTTCAATTCCATCGGATGAACCATCAATTCCTCTTCTTTTTTTCCTCCTTCCAGAAAGTCTATTACCTCTTGACGAATTCATCGATAAGTATGGATGACAGCAAAGTCTTCTCAGTTTCTTCAACCATTCATTCATTGATTCATAATATGAAGGTGATGGTTCCCATTCATCGACAACTGGATTACCAAATTCATCCAATCCAACATCAGAGAGGAAGTTTTTAAAAGATTCTTCGTAAAGATTTTGTTGGATTTTACCAAATGGAGCAGCTAAAAGAATACGATGCTGTGGTGGGATATTCAGATCTTCTTTCACCATTTCTTTGGTATGTCTTAACGATAACTCCCCGAATAATTGTTTAAATTCATCAAGTGTGAGACTAGAATATGTCTTCATATCATTTGTAAATGGTTCCATTTTCAAAAATGATAGAGTCGATAACAAATCAATAACGGTATTTTTAATAGGCGTACCTGAAACTGCCCAAGAATGAAATCTAGGAATTAATAAAGACATCGAACAAATATTGGAGAAAGTTTGACCAACCATTTGAGCTTCATCACAAATTAATCTCCAAAACTCTAAAAGGACAAGAGGCGAAGTGTGATCGATTCTTGGAGAATGAATTAAATTTTCAGCTTCTTTTGCCTCATTTGCAAAATACTTTAAATGTGATTTCAATTCAAAGTTTTCTCTATCATTCCCATCCAATTCTAAATTTGCCCATTCTTCATAATTTTTCTTAACTGTTGTTGATTTTCTTAATCTTTTACTTCTTTCTGGATTATACATGGCATTATAAATCTCTTGAGATATAACATTATATGAAGTTATCACAAAATCAGATTCTGAAATAATCTCACATAATTCAATGTTAGTCTTATCATGATGTTTTTTCAGCCCATTATATACAAAAACTTTCAAATTCGGTGCATGTGAATTGATTTCGTCAACCCATTGATGTGATATAGTCTCTGGAACAATAACCATAGTGGTTTTGATCTTTTTGACTGATTTGTTATTATATTCATAAACTTCATTAATCTCTGATTGGGGTCTTTGATTTAAAAGCGCTAGGGAAACAAGTTCCACAGTTTTACCCAATCCCATTTCTTCTGATAATAAACCTTTAGCAGAATTGCATAGATATTTATCATGAATTATAAAATTTTCCAAAAGTTTTAAACAGTACGATCTAGAACAAATATTGGAAGTAAATCTGTTGAAAAAAAACAAATCATCATCAATTTCGATCAATTTGAAACCAAAACATATCGAGTTCAATTTTTCTAATATAACATCATCAGTTATATCTTGAGTCTCTATACCCCAAAATGGGATATCCTTAATGGATCTAGTATGTTCATCATAATATTTCATTTCTTTTGATAATAACCATTTGACTGAATCGTTTTGAAATTTTAACAAATCCGTATCTAAGTCTTCTATCAACAAGTTAGAATTAGGTGATATTGGTATATAATTTTCAGTTTTCTCAGTGATAGTTTGATAAAATATTTCAGGTGTTATATCTAAAGATGGGGGTTTTCCAAGAAGTAACTGTTCATTGGAATTGCCGTTATAATATTCTTGTATTATAATATCTCTTATGGCTGGTAATAAATCTTTAGGATAATTCAAAAACAAAGATTGTATTATATTAATTTCATAGTCAAGATTAAAATCTATCAATCTTGAACCATTTTGATTTTCTATTAATTCAATTTTAAATTTGGGTATTTTAATTTTAAATTTGCCATTTTTCGAAACAAATGTATTATTCAAGATTTTAATATCTCTTCGTATGGCTGAAATGATTTTTGAATCATTTATAATGAATTTGGCTAATGGTTTAACAAGCATTTTATTTCTCTTCCTATTTCTTACAAATAGAATATTTGGTTCTATGATTGATAGAACAACGTCATCATCGTAAATTGCTTCGTTGTTGGTACTAGATATCGACAACAATCTATCTATTTCAGATTCATTCATCGGAAGATCATTGATATCTACAGAATATCCCAAAAAAACTGTTGATAGCTTAAAATATTCAGAATCTTCAGAGTTTGGACCGCTTGATTCTTCGAAACTTCTCTTTTTATTCAATAGAGCCGGCTTCGATTCACCTAAACTATTGTATAGTTTAAGTGTTATGGCATTTAAATCTGCAATACCGTCAGGTTTCAGTTCGATTAACATCTCCCAATAATAATATTCATTTGGAAAGGTAAGAGTGAATGATCATTACTAACCCTCTAAACAAAAGATTCATTTCAAGTAATATCAAAAAGAATCGGTACAATCTGCTTTCAGTTTGTTTTGGGAATTCTTTTTTTTTTTTTTTTTGGTCCCCCTCCTATCGCTCATCTCTCTCACAAATTTTGCCTCTCGCGTCCTTCTGCAACGGAAAAACCATCAACCAACCAACTGTGTAAGGAGTCCACTGGCCAAAGACACCCCTCTGGGAAAGCCTTTTAGCTTCTAGCCTAATAAGCTCTCCAGCCTGAACAGGAATTAATAAAGCAGGAATGGGAACATCAAAGAAAGAGTTATATAGAACACAGTATGTATTAAAAGAATACGTTATGATACACTAGAATATCTGTAATTAGAAAAGAAGTATTTTAATTTATGATAAAATTCAATGATCTTGATTCTGATATCATATATGTATATAATATGAATATATTTGCATTCATATCAATATGTCTATGTTTAGTAAATCTGTTTATCAGACAAGTTATAAATTGCAAAAAAATTCATTGTTGGCAGAGGCGTTGTTTCATATTAATGAGCAATATTGAAATCATTTCTTTCAAATCAAAGGAAACCAAAATTTTTTAGCAAAATATAATTCATGGTGATTTATTTTTCATGTTTTGATTTAATTTTGGTTCGTTTGACACATTTTTTTTTTTTCTTAAAACTGCTCGAAGTGCTTGGTTTCTTAGCACCGAATTTAAAACAAACACGGCTTTCAAAAGCCAAAAAAGGCAAGAATCACAAGAATCACAACAATAACAATAATAATAAGAACAACAACAACAGCTCTGGCAGTGACAACAGTGAAGCAACAAATTAGCAACTAAAGAAAAGTTCTCTCAAGTTTCCATCAATTGAAACAGAAGAATATAATCAATCAACTAAGAACCATATCGAATTGATAGTTATATATGAACTTTTTCATCTCCATTGAGTTTCTGTGAAAATAACAAAAAACTCCCCACTTTATATGACGATAGCCCAAGAGGATAATTCAGGTGTCTCACACCAATTAAAAGTTTTATCAAAAAAAAAAAGCGTCGGAGGAGATTCTATTGAATCAGGAAGGTTTTCCCCAGAGATCATTGGTAACAAATTTGATATAAGAAGTGATTTATTAGGAACTGGTCAATTTACTGATAGAAATGAAAGCAGAATTTCAAACGATGATCAGAAGTACACTGATACTTTAGAGGCAAATGATCAAATCAATGAAGATAAAAATAAAGATGAAAATAAATTAAAATATGAAAAGGAACACAAGAATGGCGACAATCTGATATCCGAGTCAATGAACGGGCCTGAAATAGTTCAAAACGAACCTTTAAAGACCGATGCCAGAGAACAAGATGATATACATGATATGCCAACATGGTTAAGAAAATTAACCAACTTGCAAAATTATAATTTTAGTAACGATAGTAACTCTAATAGATGGAAAGATTTGAAACAGGTTTTAAGATTCGGGAAGTCTAGAAAAGATTCTCAAACCCAAATACCTAGCAATAGAAGACCTTCAGCATATGTTGATGAATCAGAAGAACAAGCTAAGATGAGAGCCTCTAATTTAATTACAAGCTTGATATCTGGATCACCTGCTGCATTATTCATTGGATCAAGTTTCTTGAGCGATGAGCACCAAGCCAGAAGAGCTCCTTTATTGTTATCATTGTTAGGCCTTGAGGTGAAAGATATTTTGACACCTAAAAACCATCATGAAAAGTTTCAAATCGATTTAGAATATGGCATTGGTGATAATAGACTGAAATGGTCTATAGTAAGAGATTTGAGAGGTTTGATTAGTTTGCATTCAAAATTAAAAGTCATTTTATTTCAATCAAAGAATTTGAAAGGCAACAAAACGGCTACATTACCAAAATTCCCGAAATTGAAAGATGATCAAGATAGTTCAAATTATCTTACTGCTACTTTAAATGAGCAATATTTATCAATGAGAGATACCCCCAAAGATTTAAATAATAGTAATAGAATTCAAGATTATAATTTTTCTAATTCAACCAATAACTCTACAAACCTGGAAAACACACCGTTATCACACTCGCGAAACTCATTAACGAGTGAAGCTCACAGTTCAAGTGGAAATATAAGAAGTAAACTGCACCGGATTGCCTCTAGAGTATCATCAGCCCATATCAATGATGACCATAGTCAAATCGATGAAATTGACGAAGTCAACCAACGTGAAATATTCAGGAGAAAAATTGAAAATTATTTGAAACAATTGGTAACCGCGCTATCTTTACAACCACAGGCAAATAGATTATTCCAATTTTTTGAATTGTCTCCATTGGGAGTTTTATTGAGCTATGAAACAGGTTATCAGGGTAAACAGGGTTATCTAATTGTTGGCTCAAGTGCTAAGGCTCAAGGTTGGAGAGTTGGACATTTAAAACTCAGTGATTTCAAACAAATGGTTCAAAGACATACAAACAAATGGTTTCTAGTTAGAGACTCATATATAATGTACGTGTCAGGGATTTATTCCACGACACCATTGGAGGTATTTTTTGTTGATGATCAGTTCAAAGTGACATTTTCTGGGAATGAAAACAGAAGATCGGAAAATCAGGATAATGAATCTTTATATGATGATGATATGTCAATTGATGATAGTCTTGAAAATTTAAATTTGAAATCAAGTAGACTTTCAACACATTTTGTTATTAGATTAGAAAATCGTGAAAGAAGTTTGAAGATATTTGCAAGATCAGAGTATCAGGTGAAGTTATGGGTCAAATCAATTGAAACAATGCAAAAAAACACAATCTGGTCAATTAAGCACAGGTTTGAAAGTTTTGCACCCGTAAGAAAGAACTGCTATGCCCAATGGTTTGTTGACGGTAGAGATCATTTCTGGGCTATTTCTTCAGCTTTGGAATTGGCTAAGGATGTGATCTATTTACATGATTGGTGGCTGTCACCAGAGCTTTATTTGAGACGTCCAGCCAATGGCAACCAAGAATGGAGATTGGATAGAGTGTTGAAGCGGAAAGCTGAGCAGGGTGTCAAGATATTTGTCATTGTTTATAGAAACGTTGGTACTACAGTTGTAACTGATTCTCTTTGGACAAAGCATTCATTAATTGATTTACACCCGAACATTCATGTGCTACGCTCGCCAAACCAATGGCTCCAGAACACATATTTTTGGGCTCATCATGAAAAATTATGTATAGTAGATCATACAGTCGCATTTGTTGGTGGTATAGACTTATGCTTTGGTAGATATGATACACCAGATCATGTGTTGTCTGATGATTCACCACACGACTTTTCAACAAGGCAAAATACAACGGAAGAATCAATCAAATATCAAAAATTCCCCGGAAAAGATTATTCTAATCCAAGAGTCAAGGATTTCTTTGATTTAGACAAGCCATATGAATCAATGTATGATAGAGAGATGACTCCAAGAATGCCTTGGCATGATGTTCATATGATGACTGCTGGTCAGCCTGCTAGCGATTTGTCAAGACATTTCATCCAAAGATGGAACTATTTATTAAGACAGAAAAGACCATCAAGACCAACTCCAATATTGACTCCACCGTCCGATTGGTCAGAAGAAAATTTGGCAAGATTTGATTTGACGGGCTCCTGCGAAGTTCAACTAGTTAGATCTTCATGTAATTGGTCATTAGGTTTGAAGGAAAAGGAAAATTCAATTCAAAATGCATATTTGAAACTAATAGAAACCTCTGAGCATTTTGTTTATATTGAGAATCAATTTTTTATAACTAGTACCACTTTTGAAAATATTGTTATTGAAAATAGAATTGGTGATGCGTTGGTTGACAGAATCATTAGAGCACACAATGAAAGAAAAAGATGGAGAGCAGTCATTGTCATTCCATTGATGCCAGGATTCGAAAGTCAAGTAGATGAAGCTGAAGGTTCATCAGTTAGGGTCATCATGAAAAGTCAATATATGTCGATCTCAAGAGGACCCACATCAATATTTGGTAAATTACAAAAGATGAAAATCAATCCATATGATTACATCCAATTTTTCTCATTGAGGAAATGGGGTAGGATTGGTCCTCACAGAAAAATTGTTACTGAGCAGCTTTATATTCACTCCAAGATTTTGATTGTTGATGATCGTATAGCTTTAATTGGTTCTGCAAATATCAATGAGAGATCACAACGAGGGTCAAGGGATTCAGAGGTTTGTGCTGTTGTCAGAGACAGTGATACCGTTGAAACTACTATGAATGGTGTACCTTATAAAGCTGGAAAATTTGCTCATACGCTAAGAGTGAGATTAATGAGAGAGCATATCGGTATTGATGTTGATATCTTAGAGATAGTTGAAAAAAGATTCAGTAAGATTGAAGAAATAGCGAGACAGGAAAAGGATGGTACAAAAACTCGGAATTTCAGTAACAAAGATTTTGAGGTTAAATCGTCTATGGTTGAATTAGCCTCAAGAGATGTTTTAAATTTGCCAAACGGTACTGACAAATGGAAAAAATTTCAGAAGCAAACAGAGTCATTAAACAACTCTGAAATCATCAACACCAAGAATCAAAAAAATACGAATAAGAAGACTAGTACATCATATAAAACCCCACCAAACCTACAAGAGAAGTCACCTTTATCATTCCAACCATTGTATTTTCACTCTTTCAATAATCGTGCAAGAGAAGAAAATATTGGAATAAGAGAAAACAAGCAGTTAAGTAGTGACTCTAGAATTACACATAATTTGGAACATAAGAATGATGTTGATGGCAATGGTATCGATCGGATGGATTCAAAAGAATCTAGAGATTATAAAATTAATGCAGCTAAAACATTGAGAAAATGGGCAAAAGAGTCTCTTGCCAATAATAAAAATAAAATTTTTTTGCCAAATATTGAGCAAGTTTTAGGATTTTTGGACGATGAACATATCTTAGGAGATTTAACAAACTTGACAAATGAACAAGAGCTATGGGTCAATGAGAGGAATCAAGAAAGGTGGAACATGTTGAAAAGAATCACATATCTGCAAAGAGTTGCCGCTAAGCAGCAAAACCAAAACGAGGAAGAGAATACTAGACGTACAAAAGTCGGGCTTTCCCCATTATTTCAGACTTCAACCAAAACAGACTCGCAGAAAGGGCAATCCGACGGTCATGTCAGAGTTGGTTCAAATTCATCAAATGATCAAAGCTCTTCAGAAAATTCAATTTTAAATGAGCCTTCCAACCCACTTGAGATGATCGAAGATATTCCGGGCCAAAATATCCCAGTAGTTTCCTTAGATAATGCTGGAATCCATGAAATATTGGCAAAAGCCACTCTTCCAGGAACTTCATTAAATGTTAACAAATTTATTGATCCTTATGGGTTTGGCGATCCATTAGATGATTCATTTTATGAGGATGTTTGGTTTGATAATGCGTTGAAAAACACACTTATATTCCGAGAAGTATTTCATTGCCAACCTGATGATACAGTTACAACTTGGAAACATTATAAAGCTTTCACAAGGTTAGGGGCAGCTTTCAATTTAGCACAGGACCAAGAGATTACTCGTCGTGAGGCTTCAATGCAAAGAGACTCATTATCTGCGGAAGAGGAAAGTGATTTTACTAGCTCGAGAAGTTTTGAGGACTCTAAAAGTATTAATGTAGATGATATTAACGGTAAAGATTCATCGGATGGAATCATCGGCAAGGCTCCATCATCAACATTAGATAGCTCGAACAAAGCCGAAACAGATTTAAATACAGAAACTACCAATACGAGCCCAAATAGTGGCTCAAATAATATACGCTCGAAGAGTTCATTGTATGGGTACCGCAAAAGAATTGGACTTGGAGACAATGAAACTAGAGTTTTCGATCGCCCTACTGCTGAAAAGTTATTGGATGAGATTCAGGGTCATTTAGTTCTTTTCCCTGTCGATTGGTTATACAAGGAAATTGAAGGAGGTAATTGGTACTATAATATGGATAGAATACCACCGATAGAAATATATGATTGAAGATACAATAACTGAGATCAAATTCGAAAGAAGATAAAAAAAACTTTATTTTATAGAGATAAAAGATTAACATTGCATTTTTCAATTTCTTAATTTTTTTTCCCATATAGATAAACGACTATAAAATTGTAAAAAAAAATTGAAATTGTTGTATCAAATTTTTTAAGTTAGTTTCCTCAAGATGTAGAAGTACTCCAATATTCAAATTTTTGACCCATTGAATTATTGAATACTTGAAAATTAGTATTTGCTTTTCCTATAAAACATTAATCCTAACTCGCGTAGTATTATTAATATTAATTATCTTGTTTTTTTGGGAAAATCCGGACAGGAAAAGAGCTCTCCTCATGACTTTGTTTTTTCATCTCCTTATTTATACAATCTCTAACGATGAATTATTCCAAGCTCCAAGTCTGAGAATCAATATTCTTTTTTAAGTCTCAATGCTTTTTCTGTTTTAATTCATTTTTGCTATTTTACCTGATATGTTTAAAAACACTATATAACAATTGGACCCTGCAGAATTATCTTTTTAAATATCTTTAATTTTATATTTGTTGTGCGCATGTTAGAGTACAAGTTTCTTCGAAGAATTAAGGGGAACATAAAGAATTATTTGAACTATTGTCAATCTACACATTATCAGCATCGACATGAGCGCTTTACCTCTACCAATTGAGTTAGTCATTCGCGTGATTTCACATTTAGACAGTTATTCTATTTTCTGTTTATCCCAACTGAAAGCTTATACCCAACTCCTCGAAAACCAAGTCATTATCATCGACATAGACATTACTTCATCAATCCATGATAATTGTGCTTTAAGGTATCAACATATCCCGCCAATTAATGAGAGATATTTCAGTAACTCGAAACTGTTTATTCGAGATTACATTGTTGATTCCGGTGATAAATCCAGCATCAAGCAATATTTCACTGCCCCTGTATCAATCTCAGGTAACGTTAGAAAATGCTACAGCTACGGAAATGATCTGGATGTCTTCCTCAACAGTTTTAAAGTGATTATAGTAAGATTGAGAACATTATCATCATTAGCAATTAAATTGAAAAAATTTAAACTTTGTCCAAAAAGCTTGATATTCTCAAAAGGATTCCCCTTGAAAAAAATAATGAAAAATATCAATGTAGATTCTTGGAAACATATAGAGTTTATTGAGAATATCCCAGCGAATACTTTTGTTGATTTTTTATCTTACATCCCATCGAATCTACGTGGGCAGTACCATGCATTAGAGCTAGGAAGTGCTTTTTATAGCATGTTTTCAGCCCCCATGGATATCTCACTAAAACTTCAAAATGGGGAACTTATTGTTGGGTTACTTTCAAAAAGGTATTCCATGACGACTCTTGATAATACTCTCCACTGTTGGTGGAGGCAAGGCATCAGTGTGCATATATTGATACCCAGGGATAGAGAATTTAATAGACTTGCATCTGGTTTAGAAAAGACC
This sequence comes from Waltiozyma mucosa, assembly GCA_030581415.1. NCBI lineage: Eukaryota > Fungi > Ascomycota > Saccharomycetes > Phaffomycetales > Wickerhamomycetaceae > Waltiozyma > Waltiozyma mucosa. The sequence goes on from JAKTTK010000211.1 coordinate 15,265, forward strand.
TTTGAAATGTTTCAAACCATGGATTGGGTTTATCATTTAGTGGACTACAAGAGACATAGGCTATTGAAATTTACCTGTTCAAGCAAGACAGAAACAGCGACCCAATCGGAAAAACGACTGAAAACTATGATCAGAATGGAGGAGAAGAAGCTAAGAAAAGTACTTGAAGAACTAACCTATGATGATTACAGAATGGAATTTTTACTTGAGATTATGGGAAGAATTGGATCTTCGTCGACTAAAAAAGTTCCACCTGAAATTTTTGGGATATTGTCATCTAGATGCATGATCACAATATCACAAATTTACTTTTGGATAGCATTGACGCTTGATAAAATAATAAATTCTATCCCAAACCGCAATAGAGCAATTATTAAAGCTGTTCGCTTTGAGATGTATGGAGAAGAGGGCCAAGGTATGAGGTGTGGAAGGGACAATCAATTAAGAACTTTTAATGAATACGATAATTTTGTCAAAAATAAATTGAATTCCTCAGGAAGTTTACCTGTTCCCTTTGAATTTAATTCCAAGGGTAGGAAGCGTTCCTAAAACATCATCGACTGACGCAATAATTTTTAAACAACCAATTTTTGTTTTCAATGCCTTTGGATTCTCATGAACATACCCGAAAAAATAAAACCACTCAAATTCTTCGATGATTGTAAATAAGCCCATCAGTTTTGTGTTTTACAGTTTTACTCGTCAATCAAGAATGTTTATGCTAGCATTATCATTTTCTACAGGGTCTTTGATTTTGTCATTATTAGGCTCACGATAGAAAAGCAAAAAGTTCACATTACTAAAGCCACTAACCAATGAATCTAATCTGGATTTTAGTTCAATTTTTTGCCTAGGAATGTAAAGAATTAAGCTAGAATTGATTGATATATATTTTAGTTATCAAGAATGTTACTTAATATCTACCGGAAAAGCCTGTAAAATTCTAGATTGTAAATAATTAATTTCAATCATTCAGCTTGACCAGAAAGTTTTTCTTGAGAACGGTTTACCGTATTACTACTATCGAACCAGGTGGTGGATCGAAAAAATATGATTTTTTTCAATGAATCAAATTACAAGTAGCTTCTTTAGAAGAGATAAAGAACATAAAATATTTTAAAGAACCTTGAGATTTTA
>JAKTTK010000212.1:0-15594 GCA_030581415.1 Waltiozyma mucosa
AGAATTCGATTCGTAATGATATGGTAGTTTTCAGTTTTTGATATGTAATTTTTATGAAAGATCAAAATTACCTTTTAATAATAATAATTGCAAACATCATCAAATTTGATCCTCAATTTTTTGTGTCAAAATATGTTTAATATATGCGGGTGGAAATCCCCGGAAGACGAAAAAAAAAGGTCTCATTGAACCAACAATTGAACCAACAAATGAAACAAAATTCATGTGACAATAAATATAATTTGACAACGTCGACTAAAATAGTATCCAACTCTATTGTTTTAAAACTTATAAGTCCAATCTATGTACTACATCCAAAGAAGGAAGAGCTCATAAAGAGATTGGGATATAAAATATAGGATTATCATGAATTGACTACTTAAGGGAATACTCCTAATAATACCCGTATTATTTGAATTAGATTTACAGAAGCTAGTATCGTCATCTGAAATTATTGTATCAATATATCCAAGCGTTTTATTTATATTTACAAATTACATATATTGATGATGATGAAATCAATATTTTTTGAATGTTCCATTACAAGAAATCTCTTTTCTCTAAGAATTTCCCCTTGGTTTTTTTCCCCCAAATTTTATCAAATTCTTTAAAGTCTTCATCTAATTTCAATCCATAATTGATTAATCTTGAATCTAATTTCTTATAAAGATCCAATTTGATTTCTTTGGAATTGAACCCCAATTCAAGTAAATTTAAACATGACCAATTTATGAATTTTGACGATTTCAATTTGATACTTTTATCCAAGATCGATTTAACTATGATGATTTTGGATTGAGTATTTAAATTTAAACAAAGATTACTGTTATGGTTGGTTTTATAATACTCGGTGTTAAATTCATTGAATGGGTTCAACAATAGTGATGATTCGTGTTGTTGCTTTTTCTGGATGAAATTTTTATTTGAATTTTCATATATCGTTATAATTTTGGATAATTCAAATTTATTATCACATTTTTTCAATAAATATTTAAAATATAAAGAATTAATAACTTTCCAAAATGAATCATTTGGTAAGGAAATCAATTTTTTAGATAATCCATCAATAACGAATCTATCTTTATCTGTAATATCCTTCCCATCATTAAAGTTAAACCTACTGTTAATTATGTGATCAATAGTTAATAAATATGAAGGAGTTGCTTTGTCTATCGGGATATTTTCAACAAATTTTAAACATTCATCGAATTTCCCTCTTTTAATCAACGATTTGGAAATTGATTGATAATCTTTTGATGATAATTGAGAACTTTGGAAGATTTTATTCAAAATGATTTCAACATTGTTAAAATTTTGAAAAATTAGATTAAGTCTTAACAAATGGGATAAATTATCCTTTGTTAAATTTTGTGATAATTTGGCAATTATATCATTGATATTATCAATTGAATTTTTCGACTTGATTAAAGTATTTATTAATTCTTCAATATAAATTGAATTGAATTGATCTTTTAAATTTAAAACTATTGAATGTGCAATGTTTTGAAATTTATGGTTTTTGTTGAAAATTTTTAAACTTATTGAAATAATTCTCGGATCAATTTGATTTAAATCTTGTAAACTCAACAATTTTTTAAAACTTATAAAGACTCCCGATGGGTTTTGTAATTTATTGTTCAGTTTGATTAATTCATAAAGTTGAATTGGGTCATTCGAATTTTTTAATAAATAATCCAATGATACTTTAGATACACTTAAATTTGTATTTTGTAATTTATTTACTAATTGATTTATTTGAAATTTATTTAAATTCAATTGATACTTCTCTATGATTTTAAATATTAAATTTAATTGTAAATCATCTAATATAGGTGTCTTTATACTCAAATAATCAATAACTTTTGAAGCTGATTCTTTACTGACTTGCCCATTCAAAACAAGTAAACTGGGTATCATTGAATCATTCCATTGAATTGATAAATCTATTAATAATTCTGACAAATCCGTTGATTGTGAAATATCCTTATTACTCAAATGTTGATATTGCGATTTAAATTCATCAGTTTTTCCATTTTCTAAAAGGTTATTGAGGTCTAATAATAATCTTGTTCTTTGATTACTGTTATTGTGAATTCTAATTCTGTCGTTGGTTTGAATCGATTTGCTATAATTTTTTAAACTTGAGGAGTGTCGTATACCAAGCCTCCTTATAAATTTCAACATGTTAAAAATAAGTTATTTATGAATATAAATGAAATATCATCATCATAAATTATAAGAAGAAATGGTATTAACTTCAACTTTAATTATAGTGGTTTTACCAGGTGAAAAAAAAAAAAAAAATCTGAAAAAAAAACAATCATCAATATCACGTGTACTAGTCATGTGACTGAAGCCCTAATTTTGTGTTATTCTTTTTTCTTTTTTAATTGGTTGCAATGGGTATATTCAAATCTTTATCAAAATTCATCATCGCCATTATAATTAGCTTACTCATTTCATTTATTTACCCATATTATTTGTTTTGTATGATCAACATCTTCATTTATGTGATTGATTGAAGTTGTTCAAAAGTAAAAATATTCGGCTATAACGATTATACAAACCCCTCATACAATAATAGGATATAAAATAGGCTAGCAAAAATGACAGTTCAAACTAAAATTATCTCCAAAGATGAATCATATATTACACCTTTGCAACAAATGAGCAAACCTAAAAGAACAAGAGTATTGAAAGCATGTGATGTATGTAGGAAACGTAAGGTTAAATGTGATGGATTACAACCTTGTAAAAATTGTGCAAATACTAAACAGAAATGCTCATTTAATTTTCATAACAATCATCCATCTGCTAAAAGACAGGATTATGAGGAGCAAGAGTCGAAACAGTTACAGCATGCCGAACAACAAAGACAGGTCAAACAGTTACAGCATGAACAACAACAAAACCAGTCTCGGAAACAAGATTTGGAGGGGGAGAATTATATTTATAAAGCTATTGTGGAGAAAATCTTTCCTAATGTTCAAATTGATTCGAATAATTTTAATTTACAGGATTTTTTAAGCTCAATTCCGCAACAAATGGATGGTGAAATCAAAATAGTTCTGCCACCTAAAGAAATAGCATTGAAATTAATCTATAAAACTTGGAATGAAGCTTGTGTGCTCTTTAGATTTTATCATAGGCCTTCGTTTTTAAGAGATTTCAATTCCCTTTATGAAACTTCTCCCTCCCAATATTCGCCTCATCAATCAAGAGTGCTTCCTTTGATTTATTCTGTAATTGCATGTGGATCATTATTTGCACAAAGGGATAATGAAATTGACAATAAATATTTAAAAGATGAAGGTTATAAATATTTCATTGCAGCTAGAAAATTAATAGATTTAACTAATCCCAATAATTTGGAAAATATTCAAACAATATTTATGCTGACAATTTTTTTACAATGCTCAGCAAAACTTTCAATTTGTTATTCATATATTGGAATAGCATTAAGATCTTCATTAAGATTGAATTATCATAAAACTAGAGAAGATCAAGATTTGATTACTAGAGAGTGTCAAAAAAGATTGTTTTGGACAATTTATAAATTCGAAATTTATATCAATTCAATGTTGAATTTACCGAATTGTAATTTAGATCAATATGATATAGAAATTGAATTGCCCTTAGATATAGACGATATCAACATCAATTCCCAAGAAATTATTCCTCAACAACCAGGGAAACTAAGTAGTTGTGGGATCAATAATTATCATACAAAATTATTATTAGTCTTAAATCATGTATTCAAAAAATATTATAACCAACCAATTCAATTGATATCTCAAGAAATCGTTGAAAATTTATCAAATGAACTGAAGATTTGGAGAATGGAATTACCATTTCAATTACAATTTAATAACCCTTCAATTGCAAAGGAATATTTGAAGGCAAATAGATTATTATATTTGGATTATTTGCATGTAAAATTGATGATATATAGACCGTTTGTAAATTACCTTAAACCATCAACAATAAATTTGCAAAAAAATTTCAAAATAATGAATGGAATCAAATGTTTTGAAATTTCAAAAGAAATTTTAAAAGCATCGAATGAAAATTTTGAATTGATTAATGGGTCTTATTGGTTTTCAGTTTATACAATATTTTTAGCATTGACTTGTTTGATTTATTATTATTTAGAAATTAATTCTCAAAATGAAGATTTTAATCAATTTATTGAAATTGGGAAGATAATTTTAACTAAGTTGAAAAAAACCTCAAATACTGCTGAAAGAATTTATAATCTTTTGAATGGAATGTTTGAAAATTATCAAGATTTCAATTTAAATTTAAATCGGAGCCAAACCTCAAGACCACCATCAAGACCATTATCTATAGCATCATCAATCGAGCAACAGCAACAACAACAGCAACAACAGCAATCACCATTAGTGCCTCAACATCAACATCAGCATCAACATCAACATCTACTGCAACTACTACATCAACAGCAACAACCATTACAAGAACCATTGAAAACCTCAACTGAGAATCGTATAAGCCCAACTAATGAACTAAATGAATTTGAGAATTATATGCCGAATTTTCTCAATAATGAAGATATCTATGAAATTAGCCCAAATATTACTTTTGGACTAGGTAAACTTGATGATGATTTAATAGACTGGGACAGAATTTTTGATGCTAATGACATTAATTTGGATGTTTAGTGATCTAAAAATTAAATGAACATATATATTTATATATATTTATATCTTTATTCTATAAAAAATTCATCTATAAATATAACAAACCTAATGCAATACCTAAATATGAAAAATCAATTGCATGATTAAATAAAACATGAATGATATTTGTATAACTTTGAGAATATAGCGATAAATATTCCAAGTTATTTGATTCAGTAATATACCAAATTGGGATGAATGATAAAATTTCAAATGTGTTTAACACTATAGGGATTAACAAATTCAACTTTTGTGGCTTTGATCGGGATAAGAAAATCAATAATATGATTGAAAAGAATTGATAAAATTTGAATGATAAATGGTACGTTTCAAATGAATTAATTAAAGAATTTAAAATAACTGTAATGGATGTTGAGATTTTGAACAATAATGAATGGGAAAATTTATTTTTGTTGCTGCTATCACTGCTATTAATCGATATAAATTTCAAAAACTTTGATAGGATTAAACAGTTTAATATAAATTCCCCTAAATGTTTCAAATATGAAGTTTGATTTAAAGTTAAAAGTCTATAAATATGAATTGATAATGCAATAAAGGATAATTCAAAACTGAATCCTTTGAAAGTTTTGATCCATAATGTTAAAAATGTTATAAATTCCAATATGATTAATAAACTCAATATTTTAGTTGAATTATATTTAATCACATCACCTGAATGTGATAAATTTATCCCATGAATATAAGTTCCATCTTGATATATCAATACACAATAAGTACCAGATTTTTTTTCATCATTTGAGAATTTTATTGGAGATGAAATATCAATTGGATTGAAAAATTTATTCAATGACTTGTGGCTTAATTGACCTTCAACTGTATACTGACCAAATTCAGCACATCTATCATGAACACCACATACTGTGAAATTTCGTTTATAAGTTTTCAATTCTTCATCGTTTGGGAGGTATATATTTGTTGTTTGAGAATCAATTATATTATATATTAATATACTTGAATTTCTTTTGATTGATAATTCAATTTCACCATTCGGTAATAATGGGTAACACTCTTGATTAATTGCACATGATACATTGTTTATTAAAATAAACCAATTGATTATTAAGATTATGAATTTCATCTCTCAATTATAAGATAACGAAAAATTTTGCTCTAAGATTTAAAACACCTATAATAACACAGTAAAACCACTATTTGAAGTTGTCGATTGATATGAAATAGATCTTGGGTCTTTGACTTTATACAATCTTGGCTAATAATTATAAATATAATTGAATATTTATATTGATAAATAATAAAAGATCTATAGAGATCTAAACTATACGTCGTCTAGTAATCTCAACTTCTTATGACTTTATTAGGTTTGATATGATATCGGTACTATATAGTATATGCGTAATCATAACTATAATAAAATATCAGCTAGACGTAGTGGGCCCGCGCACTGGGTATTAGATTCGGATGTGATGTAATCAAGATTCGTATAAATAAATAAATATTATTGAATAAATAAATAAATAAATAAATAAATAAAGAATTGTTAACAATAAACAGATCTGTATATTTTCGTCCCGTCATTCAAATTGGGCAAGTATAAAATATGTGAAAATCTTCCTAAAGAGGAAAAGCGCGGTTTTACGAATCAAGATTTTTAACGCCGCGGAATTATCCGACGCCCAGGATATTTTTGATAATAAAAAACCATTTTGCACGTGATAATATCTGAGGGCTGAATTTAATTATTTGTTTTTCACGTTTTGGGTTAGGTTAATCTTTCTTGATCTATGTTATAGATTTCAATACTTTTATATCTGGCCGTGACCGTTAGTTGCAATTACGCTAAAAACAAGACACTAGGGTACTAAATAGTATTAGACGAGTACTGAAATTTGTAAAAGTTTGGTCCGCACATAGTTCTCCATTAGACTGATCACAGGGTAAAGACGTTAAAAAGTACCAGTTTTACAACTTTACAACTCACGAGCTGTTTCATTTAGGCGGTGTTTAGTCGATTTATCAATCCTAAATTATATGATCCTAGTTACACAATATAAAAAATGTATAATTATAGGAAGCAACCCATGAATTAATCAATAATATCGATATGAATATTATATATAATATATCAAACAAATATAACACAATTATGAATTCAATAATATCACAAAACTTCAAATTATTATATTAAATGATATTAATATGGTTTTGCAAATAATTTTATACAACGTCAATTCGTCTCGTTCAAATTAAACAGATAATTCTCCTATATCTCAATTGATGATAATATCATTACTGTATGAATGTCATAGATATATATACAATGAATTGATAGACGCAGCTGGGTCTACTTACTATCTTGGGCCTCACTAAAGATTAATTTTCAATATATAATTTACATATTTATAATATGATATCATGAGGGGGGGAAATATCGAATATAAACTGAGTGCATTTTTTTTACAATATTATAAACACTGATCAATGACCGAACGCACTCCGGATATTGAAATAAATTAAAAAAAAAAAAACACATTATTACAAGTGTCATTTAACCTCTTGACTATCAACAAATAAATAATAAGAACAAATTTAAATGTAAATCCCAAACTCTACCTAATACTTGAGGTAACTTGGAATGAATATATTGATATTATATATATATAATCAGCTATGTAGAAATATAAATGCATACTTGAATGCCGCGTGCTAAACTCCAGGTAAGGTTTTTTTCATGGGGGGGGGAGGAAAGGCTGAGAGAAAGCTCCCCACGCTAACATCCTGTTCTCTCTGCCCATGAACTACTTTTTTTTTTGCCTGGCTTGACCAAGTGATTAGTGAACACTAAGAGGGAAAAGAGCATCCCGAAGGTCCCATCTTTCCGCCTGTTCCGCCGCTTAGGCGGGAAAGATTCTTTTGGTTAGGGGGGGGGGGGGAGATTAGCGTATATTGAAAAAAAAAAAAAAAAGCTGAACAAAAAAGAAAAAAAAAAAAAAAAGGAACGCCAGGGGGAAAAATTTTTGGTACTCGATATGGTTTTTTTTTTAATACTGGTATTATATATTATGGCTCGGTTAAAAACTGACCAATCAAAACCCACAATTACATAATAATGGGGTTTTTTAATTTGTATAACTGACTCTCGATCCTTGTTTATATACACAATTTTTTTTATTTTTTTTTTTTATAAATCCACTAAAAAATCCTAGGAAACAGTATGGATTTTTTTTCAGTAAAAAAAAATAATCACCATCCATTGAACTTCAATTGTAAAACTTCTACTAAAGAAGAGAGAATATAATTTTCATTATCAATATTCATAATGTTAAATAGATCAACCAGAATAGCATTGAGATCAAACAAAAACATTGTTTCAAGATCATCAATCTTGAATTCTTTGAATAAATCAAATTTAATCTATCAACAATCAAGATTGATTTCATCTTCAGAACCTATTAAAGCTCAAGTTCAACCAGAAGTTTCTTCAGGATCTGCTTCATTTCATAAAGCTCCAAGAATCATTCATCAAGGTCAATCTGATAAACCAACTGTTGCTATTTTAGGTTCAGGTTGGGGTGCTATCTCATTTTTACAACATGTCGATTCAACTAAATATAACGTTGTATTAATTTCACCAAGAAATTATTTCTTATTCACCCCATTATTACCATCATGTCCAGTTGGTACTGTTGATGAAAAATCAATTATGGAACCAGTTGTTTCATTCGCTAACAAAAAAAAGGGTGATGTCACTTACTATGAAGCTGAAGCAACTGATATTAATCCAAATGATAAAACAGTTACAATTAAATCATTCTCTAATATCAATTCAATTTCTCCAGATTCAGTCAATGTTGGATTACAAGCTAATGAAGTTGCTCAAATTAAATACGATTATTTAATTACTGCTGTTGGGGCTGAACCAAATACTTTTGGAATTCCAGGTGTTGAAGAACATGGTTGTTTTTTAAAAGAAATTCCAGATTCCAAAAAAATTAGACATAAATTCATTGAAGCTGTTGAAAAGGCTAATTTATTACCAAAAGATGATCCAGAAAGAAAAAGATTGTTAACTTTAGTCGTTGTTGGTGGGGGTCCAACTGGTGTTGAAACTGCTGGTGAATTACAAGATTATATCGATCAAGATTTGAAAACTTTTATGCCAAATATCGTTGATGAAATTCAAATTGTTTTAATTGAAGCTCTTCCAGTTGTTTTGAATATGTTTGAAACTAAATTAACTTCATATGCTGAAAAAGTTTTGAGAGAAACTAACATTGATTTGAAAACTAAAACCGCTGTTGGTAAAGTTGAATCTGAATATTTAATTGCTAAAACTAAAAAAGATGATGGTTCAATCGAAGAAACTAAAATCCCATATGGTGTTTTAGTTTGGGCCACTGGTAATAAACCAAGATCATTAATCACCAATTTATTCAAAAAAATTCCAGAACAAAACCAAGCTAATCGTGGTTTAATCGTCAATGAAAATTTATTAGTCAATGGTACAAACAATATTTTCGCCATTGGTGATAACGCTTTCGCTAAATTACCACCAACTGCTCAAGTTGCTCATCAAGAAGCTGAATATTTATCAAAAGTTTTCAGTAAAATTTCTCGTATTCCAAATTTCCATGAAAATTTGAAATCAAGTACCAAACCAGATGTTTTATTCGAAGAAAATGGTATCAAACCATTTAAATATATTCATTTAGGTTCATTAGCCTATCTAGGTGCCGAAAAAGCTATTGCTAATATCACTTATGGTTCAAGATCATTCTATTCAGGTGGTGGTATTTTCACTTTCTTCGTTTGGAGAGTCTTATACGTTTCAATGATTTTATCATTCAGATCAAGATTTAAAGTCATTGCTGATTGGACTAAAATTGCATTCTTTGGTAGAGATGCTTTCAAAGAATTGTAAAGAAAAGTTAAAATTACAAACCAAATTAATCAAAGTAGAAACAATTAAGATTAAGTTATGAAATAAGCAAAAAAAAAAAAATTAAAATAAAATCAAAAATAAGAAAAAAAAAAAATAATGATCCTGCATTCATATTAATTATTTATTTATTTAGAGTGTCTTTGGTGTTTTCTCTCTCCTCCCCTTAGATGTGTTTGTGCTTTTATTTATTCATTAATTTATTTATTTCCATTCTTTTTCTCTTTTTTTGATTTGCTTTAGATTCTAATGCTCTTCTCTTTTTTAAATATTCACGTTAATAATATATGTATGTTTATAGTATGTTTATAGTTTTTTTTTTTTATCTTTTTCTTTTGGGGTAATATTCAACACAAAATCAATTGACTTAAATTGTAGACATATCAATTTTAACGACTATGTATACTTATGTTGTAAAGAAATGAATTCAAAAAATAATAGATGAAAATTTCTTTAAAACATTCAATCTTTTATGAATATTATCCAACTGTGATTGATTTAATTTATTCTTCAAAATTTTATTCAGTCTATCAATTTCACCAGGAATATAAGTTTGATGTTCTCCATTGATTATTTTATTAATTAATTTTTTATAATATTCAGACCCTTCAATTTTTTCAACTTTGTTGACTAAATCATGTAATAAACCATGATCATCTTGATAAGCTTGGATTTCACCCAACAATTTATCAATTTCAGGAATTAGACCTGCTTCTGAACTTATTCCACCATCGATATCTCTGAATAACCCACTGTTTGAATTAACCCATTTAACTAAAGTACTCAGGTCTCTTTCTTTAAAATTGTACTCTAATATATCTCCATTTTGTAAAAATCCTAGAATGGTTGGGAATGATTTGATATTATATCTACTTAACAACGATTTATGAGGGACACTAGTTGTTTCAACTTCACCAATTATAATATTTGAATCATTTTCAAATACTTTTGCTAGATCTTCCCAATCAGGGTGTAATTTTAAGCAATGTTGACACCAATTAGCAGTAAATACAACGTATAAATCTTTGTCTTGAGATTTAATTTCATCAAAATCTAATTCTGAAATTTGTACAATTTTAGATGGTGATGATTCGACAACTGGAATAGAAACTTCAAGATTTGAGTCTATAAATTCAATTAAATTGGCTTTTGATCTTGAACTTTTAAAATCAACGACATTTTCAGCATCATCACTATCATTATTACCCAAGAATAATTTCATCGTTGGGAATCCTTTGATTTTGAATTGGGAACAGATAGGTCTATTTGATTCACAATCAATTTCAGCAATTTGAACATCTGATTCTGAATAATGTTGAGCAATCTCTTCATAAATTGGAGCTAATGTTTTACAATGACCACACCAAGTGGCGTAAAATTTCACCAATGTTGGGTTTCCATCAGGATTCGATACAACTGAATCAAAGTTCTTAGTTGTTAATTGGATAACATTGGCTAATGATGAAACAAGAAGATAACAATAGATTAGAAGATTTCTCATTTCGATTATAGCAATTAAATTCACAGCTTGTTATATAAAAATCCATCGATTCTTTATTTGTATATTGCACGTTTGTTTCCAAGCGTGTCTAATGAGAATAAATGAAAAAGATGCGTCCCTTACCGATCCATAGAACCTCTATCACGTGATATAACTCTAGGGCTGAGTTAGATACTAAAAAGACCAGTATGTGAATCCATAATTTCATGACAAGAGTTAATTGAGTAAACAGAAAAGTGGGAAAATAGATCGATAGTCATACAATTTTTGAAAACTTTGGCTTGGGAATAAATGTCAATTTTTAACGATGAATAGTAATTGTTATATTTATCAATTTATAATTCTTGGATGAATAAAACTTATTGGATATAAACTCAATCAATATAGATCTAAGATCATTGATCAAATTATAAATATAATTATGTAAAATAATTGATCAGAATGTTCAATTTTCTCTCTACATCATCCAATTGTCTTGCAGATAATGTATCATTTTTTGCCGGGTTTTCTAATCTTTCAAATTCTTTAGATATATAAATCTTGTAATTTTCATTAAGCACTATATCAACTATTGTAACATAAAATTCTGTACTTCTTTGTGATTTGATTTCATCGATCAGTTTCTTATAATAAGGATCATTTCTAACATTAGCAGGGTTCTGTGTGAATGCAATTACCCATTCTAATATATTTTCGTCAAAGTTATCATGTATAACATCATTGTAAACCCCATTATTTGAACGCATACAAATTCAGACTATAAAAAGTTTTGTGGTGGATATAGAGAAACTAGATGAATATTCAAATTTTAAAGAAATCGAAAAAGAACTAAATTTATCTATTCATCTATATATATATATATATATATATATATATATAAATCATGATGTATAACTATTTATCACCATTCTATAGCCTTACCCTTTTGGACACATCTGACCAAATCACCCCAGACTTTACCCCCACCTAATACCGTTTCATCAATGATTGGTTTTGCATTACTTGGTGTACATTTGGCTAACCAAATGATTTCTCCAGTTTTTAAATATATAATCACATTTGCAGCATATTTATGACCACCCACATGGTTGATATATTGAACATAAACTCCATTCGGATTATCATCTCCAATATCTCTATAATGACCTGTATCTCTTAAACGGAAATCCATCTCCTTCTTCATCAATGGGGCAGTGACTCCGCATCTTTTATCCCTTGTTTTATGTGAACACAGAAAAATATATGAAAATGCATTAGATGGTTCAATTTTGAACCCTTGGATCTCTGAAGGTGGGGAACTTGATGATTCTCTTGATTTGATTAATAATGGGATTAATTCATCCAAAACTGATGAAACTTTAGACAGTTCCAATTTTTTAACCCAAATGAAATAGGGTAATATTAAAACATCATTGACTTCACCTTTATAAGATCTTGGATCGGTAGAATCGAATGGTAAGGAACTTGTTGAAACTTTCACTCCATCTTCCAAAATTGTTTGTTTATTGATCCATTTAGAGACTTCATTTTCGATAGTGTTTGGGGTTGATGTTGCATCAGATTCCCAATCAGATTTCCCTGTAGGTATTATGAAATGAATTTGAGTTGGTTTTGACGATTTATATATATTTGTGATATCATCAATTTTAACTGATGAGGGAAATTTTGTAGAACAATCGTCACATTCTTTGGAACAATCAGATAATGGTACTATTTGAGAAATTTCTTCATCTCTTTTGACAGAAGAGTCCTTAAATTTCGAAATTAATGAACTGAGCATGATATGGAAAGTAGTTTATTGATAAGAAGAATAAACAAACAAAAAAGCAGATTTAAGAGAAAAGAAACTGTCCAAAAACCATTAACAATACCAATTTCAAGAAAATACCGGTAAATTAAAAGAACTGATTATTATTACACCTTTATATACAGCATTAATTATAATTTTGATATTTCCCCCCCAATGGCTTCGATATCTCGTAATGTGTGTGTGTGCTTTTTTTTTTTTTGCCCAAATTTGTGGTCCACCAAATATTATTTGGGTTTTAATTTGATAATAACCGAAAATATTAGGGTTTATCGGCATTAAGAATCTCTCCGAAAAAGCACCCTTTTGGCCAAAAACGGTAAAATACCCTAAATAGGAAAATTATACGTTTGAGAGTTTTTTTAATTTTTTTTTTCTGCCAATTTTGCTTCAAATTGTTCTATAAACAAACAAACAAACAAACAAACAAGCATTTTGATATTAAATATAAATACTTTGTAATTTTAAAGCATTTGTTTATGGCTATATATATAAATTATCATGACAAGCAATAAATATCTTATTTCAAAGTAAGTAAAACAAAAGGAAAAAAAAAAAGGAAATTCAATTCAATCTTCTTTCCGTTACAAATACTAATGTTTAATTTTAATAGATATCTAGATCCATTGTTTGGTATTACCGTTGGGATAATAAGTTATTATTCATATGAACAAAGAGTTGGTCGTCAAGAAGGTCATAGTTTGAATGAATTGATTGCTAAAAGGATTTATTACAAGAATAATGAATCAATACCTGAAAAAAAAATGAATGATGTCACATATGGTATAACAAATAATATAATATTAGCAATAACAATAACAATACCAACAAATAACTATTCTCGTAAGCTGATAATCAACCAGTAATATATCAAAATCATTTATGAATCAGATTGGGAATACTCAAGGGTTTACCAATGATCAGATAATATCAAATTACCTTGAGAAATTGAAAAAGAACAAATCGTATTAATTACATTTAAACAATCAAATTCATAAACAAACAGAAAGAAATAAATACTGCTAAATAAAATTAAAGCAAATCAGTGGAAAAAAAAACACAAACATGAAAAAGGGATAAAGCTGAATAAAGCTAACCTAAAAACAGAAGAATAGAAACGTTCAAATTATATCAAGATAAACCCTTTTTATCAGAGCCAGCAGAGTTTAAGAGATCTCTCAATCCATCGCTACTCATGTTTGTATAATGGTCACCGATTATTCTTGAAACAAACCTCTGAACTTCTTCCTTGATTTCCAAAATCTGGAACTTGCCTTGGATGTAACCCTCAGGGATAATCTCGACTAGTGCAGTTTTCAAGTTATCAAAATCTTCTATCATGGCCCTTCCATTCAACATTTCCAGGTTTTGTCCAAGATTCACTTAATATGTGATCTCTCAAATAAGGATGACGATTAATGACGGTATCCGCAAACAAATCATTAAACCTGGTTGTTTCAACTAGATACGGTTTCAATACTTTACAGAGAATGTAATAGCGAATCTGTTTCAATACTTCTGTTTCTATAGCTAAAACACCAGCTAAGAGTATAGAAGTATTTATTAACGTTTTTTTATTTCTTGTTGGTGGATTTTGTTTATTTTAATACGTTATGTATTTTGCATTGAGGATCTTCTGGAAAATTTCAATAACAACCCAGAAAAAATTGAATAAAAATGAGAATCATTTGTTGAAAATGATGTGAGTTTGAAAAAGTTGAATAGGCACAACAATACGAGTCCAGATTTTCCTGCATCTTCTAATGGAATTTCACTAATTTCACTAGTTTCACCAAGTGAGCGAAATAATTTGGAAAACACTGGGGTTGGTTTTTCAAAAATTTCATTTGGTTCGAACATTAAATACAAATGGCCATTAGTCAAAATACCAGCGTCAGAGTTCATTGCTATGATTTGTTGAATTGTGTGGCGAACACATTTAACGAAATGTTTCAATTCATCGGTTGATTGTAATTTTGAGATGGTTTCACTAATATTTTTATTTTGCTGAACAGAATTTCTAGAACTAAACTTGAATTTTCTCATGATTTCCTTATAACTATTGAAGACAACATCCATATCAGGGAAATATCTCACTTCGATTGTTAGAATCGTTTCATCACCCACTTTGAAGCAAAAGTTTGATAGAATTTTTTTCTCAAGGACAGGTCCTTCTAAGATTGAGGTCTTAAACAGTGAGAGGTCAAAAATTTGATCAAATGAATCCTTTGCAATAATTTTGTAAGAATCCAAATAATCAACTACCAAAGTGGCTTCTGCTTCGGTTTCGGTTTCCAGAATTATTTTCTGGTCATCGAAAATTATATTCAAAATTTTACAAAGTGAAGAAAACAATGTTCCTAAATGGTGACAAATAGAAGTTTCATTACCAACATCTACCTGATCATTGCTCAAAGAAAAATTTGTAATTTTAGCAATCTTTATGAATTTATTCGGGTTTGGTAAAATTCTGTAAGCTTTGTGAAGAAACGGAATAATCAATTCGTACTTTTCTTCACATTCTTTGGATAAATCAATACTATTTTCATCATCAAAGAACAAGTAAAATTGCAATGTCTCTTTGTTTAAACTATTCTTGAAGCCTTTCATCCCAATTGAATGATCCAGCATTGGAGGTGCAGTAATTGTTATTGAAAATTCAGAA
>JAKTTK010000213.1:0-15043 GCA_030581415.1 Waltiozyma mucosa
GGTGAATCTGAAGGATGATTTCTGATTTGAAGTTTGATGTTTCTGAAATCTAGGATCCGTGAGATTCGTGTTTCGGTGATGGATGAGCTGATTAGAGATTCCTAATCTTTGTATGATATCCTGGGTTTTTCTTTTGTTGTTTGATTCTTTTTTTGTAGTTTTTGTTGTAATTTAGTTTTCATGTAACTTATTAAAGTCTGAAGTCCTTAAGATGTGGTACCCTTTTACAACTTTTTTCACGAGAGTTAGTTGGCATTTTCTCGTTTTCGTTATATTAGGTATACAATTTTATTACAATTTTAAAATTACAATTTGTCCAATAAAGTAAAGAAATCTGTCTTCAATGAATAATTATAGAGTGAACTTTGATTTAAAACAATTTGTTTATGTGATTAATTTATATATTTCAGTCGTATCATCATTTTGTAAATCCGTATTCGAAATATCTGATAACTATCTTGAATTTTGGGTTTTTATTGAAATGGAAAAAAAATGATTCTAGTATTTTTCTTTCTTAACTTCAAGTATAAAAGAAAACTATAAATTAACAATTTCTATTGTTTGACAATATAATGATTTTTATATATATGAAAACCTTCGAACATCCCCAATAGAGAAAACAAGATAAATATATCTATAGTATTAGTTAAAAAAACATTTTTCTCATTTCTTAAAAAAAAAACCAAAAAACTTATACAAACTCTTCATTTGTTGTGGTTTGTAACTTTGTTGATTGTGTTTTTTTATTTTGATCCAATTCAAATTGGAATTCATCATCATTAAAATCTTGTGAATCTTGATTGAATTCAATTAAATTTGAAATTGAAGTATTTGATTCTAATTCCAATAATCTTTTAGTTGTTTTAAAATATAAAACATAACCAGTAATACCAATAAGTATTATAGTCAATATAATACTTAAAATATCAACAATTTTTTCTTTATTTGAAGAATCTTCCCCAATATGTTTCAATTTAGTTCCAACAAATAGATATAACAATAATTTTGGTGAACTAATCAAATTAGCCAAAAAGAAATTCCAAACAGATATACCTGGAATTGAACCTAATGCTCCATTAGTTAAAGAATAAGGAGTTGGACATAATCTAATCATTGCAAGAATCCAAAAACTATTATCATCTTTTAAAATTGTAGAAAATGCAAACAATTTTTCATTTGATGATATTATATATTGAGCTTGAGATTTTAAAACATAACGAAACAATAAAAATGATAAAGTTGCACCAATTATTGATCCAACTATAAGAATTAACCAACCATGTAAAGTAACACCAAATATTATACCAGTAACTGTACTTAAAAATGAAAATCCAATCAATGGAGGAAATGAAACTATAAATAATAATAATATTAAAATTGTTGTAGTTAATTTAAAATTATTTTCTTTCCATTTATCAGAATAATTAACAATATAATTTAATAAAGATTGATGATAAATTATTGCCAAAATTAGAAATATAATTAAAATTAATCCAAATATTAAAATTATAAATTTTTTCCAAATTGATTGATTATTCCAAATTGAATTTAAAGATTTATGTAAAAATTTTAAAGATTGAAATAATTGGGAATTTAAATCATGAAATTTGTTGATAAATTGATTTATATTGTTATTATTATTATTATTAAAATATTGATCATTAGTTGATTGCATTATTATTTTAGAGATTTTATATTAATGGCTTTTTGGGGGGTTAATTCATCTCCATAAATTTCATCAATATTTTTTTTTATTTATACTCGCGCGATTGATCTTTTTGAATTCCTTTATTTTTTCCATTTGACGTTAAAAAGATCAAAATTTTAATTCTATTAATTCTATTAATTATATTAATATTCCACTAGATATGTCATCTTTTAATAATAACGATAATGAACAAATTGATGTTTGGAAATCTTTGAATGGAAATCCATTTTTTTCAACGGTTAAAGATATTGATAAGATAGATAAAAAATTGAATAGATTAGAAATGGAAACTGATAAATTAATTAAACAATTATCATTATCAAATAACTATGATATAACAAGTTTAAATAACAATGATTATAATGAACAATCCATAAAGATTAAATTGAATAATATTTCTAATAAGTTGGATATTTTGAAATAAAATCAATCAATTTATTTACCCTACTGAATTTTGTTTTTTGACTCATTTTTTTTTTATTTTTTTTTTTTTCATTTGGCTCCAAAAAAAAAAACACAAGCATTAAAAAAAAACCCAGTTGGAGTTAAGTGAAATATGATAACAAAATTTATTTCTTTGATCTCTTCTCCCCCCAGATTATCTAATTATCTAAGGGAATATCAATGTTAACTTCAAATATTAATAGACAACTTAGGTTGAATTCATCTTCAACTTCTGCATTGGCTTATAAATTACTTAGAAATAAATCAAGACCTCCATTACCAACTTTAGAATTACCAAAATGGAGTACTCAAGGTGCATTATCATCAATTTTATACGAAGCTCCAAGTGAAGTTAAACCAAAAATTAATAGTCATATATTAAATTGTTTAGTACAAAATGAACCGGGGGTTTTAAGTTTAGTTTCTGGAACTTTAGCTGCTCGTGGATTTAATATTGATTCATTGGTTGTTTCATCAACAGAAGTTAAAGATTTATCAAGAATGACTATTGTTTTAAAAGAAAAAGATGCTATTATAGAACAAGCAAGAAGACAAATTGAAGGTTTAGTTCCTGTTTATGCTGTTTTAGATTATACTAATGCTGAAATCATTCAAAGAGAATTATTATTGGCTAGAATTTCAATTTTAGGTCCAGAATATTTTGAAGATTTATTAAAATTACACGATGAAAATTTTGAATTTGAAAATTCAAAGGATAAATCAATTGAAAGTTCTAAATATCATCCAAAAAATTTATCACCATCTGAAATTTTAAGATTAAAAAATGATTATTTCCAATCAATTAATTCAATTGTTGAACAATTTGGTGGTAAAATTGTTGATTTGAGTGATCGTACTTGTATTGTGGAATTATCAGCTAAACCTTCAAGAATTTCATCATTTTTAACATTGATGAGACCTTTTGGGATTTTGGAAGCTGCAAGATCAGGATTGATGGCTTTACCAAGAACCCCAGTTAGTAATGATGTTGAAGATTCTTCAATTCCAGATGTTGAAGAAATTGTTGATGTTTCATCTTTACCACCAGGTTAAAGAGTTATTTTCTTTCATTCTGAGATTTTGTATAAAAACAATTAAAACGCCCCTTCCATTATAAATATAAATATAAATATAAATAATTATCTTGTTATATCAGATTCACTTTTAGCATTTAATCTTTTAATTTCAAATCCATCATCAATTAATTTATAAATTTGAACAATTATATCCAAATTTGAATCGATAAATATTTTAGATTTCCCATTGATTAAAATTTCATTTATAACTTTCTTAAAAATTTTGGGATTTTTAACAATTATTGATTCATGAATTAATTTAAATTTTAAATGGAAAATTTGATCATTTATTAAAAATTCATTAAAACAATCATGCCATTCAATTAATTCAATTCTTGCAAATTCTTCTTCATTATGATATAATTTTATTGGAGATTGATTAGATGTTTTAATTTTAGGAATTTTTATAAAATTATCATAATCAATTCCTTTAATTTTATCAATTGGTAAATTTATATATAGATTAATTTCTCCATTAATTATAGGTTTATTAATATCTCCATTTTCAAATTCAAATTTTAAATTATCAATTGAAACATTTTGAATCAATTTTGTAGAATTAAATTTTGATATATAGTTTAAATTTATAATTAAAATTTTGGATAAAATATCGGTTAAAAATTTTGGTAATTCAATTGAATTATTCTGTAAATTTTGAATTTTTAAAGGTATTGATCTATTATTAATAAATTCATCGATTAAAACATCTAAAGGAGTCAAATCATCATCATCAAGATCTAAAGGTGTCAAATCATCATCATCATCAAGATCTAAAGAACATATTTCAAATAATTCATTATTAATTTTGGATATTGACGTTGAAATATTTAAATTGATAAAATCATCCATTGAAGAAATTTTAAAAGGGTCAGTATAGAATAAATCATTTGATAATAATTTGATTTTTTCCTCATTACAACCATTTATAAAAATTTCCCAACTTGATTGTGGGAATTTAGGTAATGATAAAATTGTAAATGGATAAATTCCTTGTATTGGATTTAATAATAAAATTTGGAAATTTATATTATAAATTGAATCAATTCTATCAATATTTATTTCATTTAAATCAACGATTAAATCATTTCTTCGGAATTTCCCATCGATTAAAAAGTCTCTATTAAATTTAATCTTTAACCCTGATAAATGGAAAAATTTAAAAAATTTTAAATCAAGATTTGAATCACAATAAATTTTTAATACATTATCAGTTTTATCATTTGATAATAAATGTTTAATTAAATGTAAAATTTCTAAAGTTTTAGGATGAATAGAAACTATTAAATCTAATGGAGTTATAGAATGTTGTGATATAAACATTGAAAATTCAGGTATTTCAATTGAACCAATATCGATTAATTCATTGTCATCATCATCAAGTTTTATTTTCAATTGAATTTGATCCAATTTAATATCAATTTTTGATATCAAATTCTTAGTTGAAAATTTCATCAATTTCCCAATATAAGAATTTTTAAAAGTTTCAACTTTATTATAATCAAATTTTGTAAATCCAATCAATTTTAAATCTATTCCATTAGAAGTTAATCTATTAATTTCAACATTATTTATATTAAATTCCATGGATTTTTCAATTATATCTTGTGAATTATTATTAATTAACAATATATTGAACAATATAAATGATGATATAGTTAAAATGGATAAAATTATTATAAAAATGTATAATTTAAAAGTATTTCTTTTACCTTGTAATTTATTAAGATGGGTATTACTAGATATTGATGAATAATAATTATTATTACTCTCAGTTGAATTTGATTCTAAAAGGGATTGAATTTCATTTTGATTATCATTATTATCAGACATTATTGAATTCAATTAAAAATTTTAATATGAAATCTCTTTCATTAAAATATCTGGGTTTTAAAGGAGAGAGAAAGAAATTTTTTTTTTCCTTTTCCTTGTTTTGGTTTTTTTTGACACATAGAAAAATCATAGAAATCAAAAAGCATTTTTGTACAACGATTGTTAAAGATTATAATTATATATTTTTATTAAATTATATAAATTTTTTAATATAATCACCATTTGATATTTGAAATTCAAATTTATTTATATAATCGTCATCAATAATTTCTAAATAATCACCAACAATTTTATAATAATCATTATTATTAATTTCTTCATCATCTCTATTATTCTCGTTATTAATTGGAGTTTTCCATGGAATAATCCAATATATAGAAGGTTCCCCCATTATTTGAATCAAATTTTGATAAAATCCTATATTCCAAATATGATCATCTATTGGATTATATCTTAGAATAAATCTTTCATTGGAATTAATTTTCTGATAATTTATAAATGAATTTAAATCTTCAAAATTTTGATGAAATCGACGTTGTCTTCGTTGTTGCTTTTTATCAATTTCTTCAATTGAAGTTATATTTAACCATATATAATATAAATGGGATGTAAATAGAGCAAATATTGTTATAAACCAAAATCCAATCAATATATAAAATATAATTATATTAATATTTAATTTTTCCTTATTGATTGATAAATATATAGAACTAGTTATAATCAAATAAATAAAATAAATTTCAAACCATATTAAAAATTGTAAAAATAATCTATAATTTTTTCTTCCAATTACAGTTCCAATCCAATAACAATAATGATCAAATCTTGGTATACATCTATTAAAAGTTGAAGAATGATGACATCTATCAATTTTAATACTTTGACAATTTGTACAATAGATAGGATAACCATCTTTATTACATATAAAATATCTTGGAGGATCAATCATAATTTTCCCATCGGTATCATAATGATGATTTGAATTCAATTTATACAATGGAATATGAGGTTGATAACCTGGTCCAATTAAAAATATCAATTGAAACCATATAAAATATATAATTAATATCAATAAAATATTTAAAATTATAAAAATTAAACCAATTGAATTATAAGAATTATTTTTATGGATTTTATAAATTTTTAACCAACAGATATAATATGAATATACAATTGATCCATAAATTATTAATAATGTAACCACTAAAGGTACTAAAAGTTTAATCAATTTTTTATAATTGAATGAAAATTTTGAAATCATATAAATTAAATATAATACATTATAATTATTGTAATAATATCCATAAAAAATGGTTTTTTGATATAAATTATTGAAATATTGCTATCTATAAATGTCGAAGAGTTTGGGGATTATTAAAGGATCTCATGAGTATTAAATATTGAGTACAAAATAGAAAAAAATCTTTGATTATATAATCATAGAGAGAGCGAGAAAACGTGATCCAGCACGTGATATATTTCCAAATGATTACTGTAACAAGAATATTTCCTAAACAAGTAAAATTTTGATTATTACTGGCGCCTATGGAAAATTTTTTTTTTTTTTTTGGTTACTGTTTCTGCGTTCAGCTCCACTATTTCCGACACTACTACAACATACTTATTCGATCCTTATTGAATATAAGTTATAAGAGAATATATTTAATAACATATATATTATAAGCTTAAATAATTATAGATTATATTGAATTATTCTTTTCTATACACTACATATTAACACTAACAAGGGGTGTTTTTTCTTTTTCAAATATTTTTATTCGACCACTAAACCTCGGAGTTTAAAAACAAAATAATAGGCTGAAGTGACGTTTGTAAAAACAAAATATCAGTGTAAAAACTTTTTATTAACCAACCATATCAATATCAATATAAAATCACATCCATCCATCTTTGAACAATATATACTAGTGATTACCAAATGAGTGATAAGTTTCAAAATGTATTATCATATAATGATTCTACAGCAAAACCTACTAAAAAGAGAATGAGAGTACCCACTTCATGTTCAATTTGTAGAAGAAGAAAGATTAAATGTGATAAAAAGAAACCTTGTAGTGGATGTAAAAAAAGTGGAGTTTCTCAATTATGTGTTTATGAAGAGCCTTCTTGGTTTACAAATGAATCTCAACTCAAATCACAACAACAACAACAAGAAGGAGAAATTGATAATGAAATTAATAATAATCAACCTCAAACTCAAACTCAAATCAGTCAACAGATTAAACCTCAAGTTTCAGTGAATCAACCTTTTAACAATCAGAATAATAATAATAATAACAATCATCACCATCATCATCATCATAGTCATCAATCACAACATCATACATCATCTTTAAATGAAAATTTAAATATAGATGATTTACCAACATCTGTCAAATTTTTAATAGAAGAATTACAATCAAGGGTTAAACATTTAGAAGCTTCTATTGCAGTTCATGATTTATCAACTTCGTTCAATCATTCTTCATCAAATAGAGATAGTGCACAAAGATCAACCTCAAATATCAAAGAAGTAGCCATTCAACAACAGCAACAAGCAAATCAAAAAGAACAACTTCAGCCAAAAGAACAGCTACCACAGAAGCTACCACTACCACTACCTCAACAACATCAACAAAACCAACAACCTTCAGATTCAATCATAAATTATAACAATAATAAGACTTTTGAAAATGATTCATTGTTTAAATCTTATCCCAAAATTGAACTTTTAGGATTTGATCCAAATTCTGAAATAGATTTGATGGATTATGTTCCTTTCTTGATTAGAAATCAACGATTACAACAACTTGGTGCATTATCAATAGGTGCTCATATAAGAAAAGATATCTATTTAAAAATGTTATGGGGTTCAATATTTAAAAATTTCCATTTTTTAAAAAATTTATCCGATGAAGCTAAATCAAATACAGCAAGTTTTGGAGAAATTTATTCCAAAATTTCACTCAATTGGGTTTTTGAAATTAAAAAACTTAAAAAGGAAGTTAAAGAACGTCAATTAAAATTAAAAAATTCTACAATTCCATTAGATCAATTAATTTTAGAAAATTTACCTTCTAAAAAAATTTGTATCAATTTGATTAAAAATTTTTTCCAAAATTTTTATCCTTATTTACCATTTATTAATGAACGACAATTTATTGAAGATTTGAAAAAAAATTTAAATTTCAACTATTATAAAGATTTTGAAGATGATTCAAAATTTGAATCAATAGATGTTATAAATTTTAAATATTCATATGCAACTTTGGGGATTTTATTGGTGATTTTAAAATTATCCTATTTATCTCTATCAAATGAACAATTAAAATCAAATGATTTTAAATTGAATTCATCAAATCATTCAAATTATATAGATTTAGCAAGAAAATGTCTATTTGAATACAATTTTTTACAAAAAACTTATACACTTCGAATTATTCAATTGATTTTATTGATTAAAAGTTATTCTAAATATGGGAATGAAGATGAAGATTCTTGGATTCAACATGATACTCAAATAACTTTAGGATTATTATTTTCAATGGCTTATCAAGTTGGTTTGAATAGAGATCCTTTAATATTGGTTAAATTAAGAAGTCAACCTTCATTTGAATTTTTAAGTTTTACTCAAACTTGGAGAAAAATTTGGTATCAGTTATTAGAAATGGATGTTAATCAATCTATAACTTTAGGTTCTCCATTGTTATATCATGAAATTAATTATGATACAAATTTACCAAGTTTAGATAACAATAATGATAACGATAATGATGAAATGGATCAATGGATTATAGAAGATTTTAAACTTGTACATTTGAAAACTCAACTATTAAAAGAAGTTGGGATAACTATAAGTAATTATCAAAAAAAACCTTCAATTATTGATATTTTAAAATTGATTAAAAAATTAGAAGTTTTTTCACAAGAAAAAACTGGTAATATTTCCAAAATTTTGGCTGATCAATCTTTAAAAGTTTATGCAAAGACTAAAAAAATTATTTATATATTAGAAATTGATACTCTTTTATTAAATTTAAATTCAATCTTATGGGCACATTTTGAAAAATTTGATAATTCAAAGCAAATAGTCATATATTTAAACGAATGTTTAAATCTTTGTTTAAAAATTCATAATTCAATAATCAATATAATGTTTAATGAAACAAAATATTTCCAAAATGATAAAACCACAACATCAAATTTAGTCATTAGACCATTATCAAGTTTGGCCATAGCTAGATGTTTTTTAATTTTAACTTCATTTGTTTGTAAAATTTTACATTCAGTGGATATTTTACAAAATAATTCAAAGAAAAAAACCATCAGTAAAGATAATGGAGATGAATTGATTTTAAAGAATAATATTAAATTGACAAAATTAAATCAATTATCGTTGAAAATTTTTAATATATTGGAAAATTTAATTCAAATCATAGTTAAAATTTCTAAAGAAAGTTTTAATCTTTCTAAAATTGAAAGAGCTTTTAAATTTATGTACCATGAATTAAAAGATTCCAAAGTTTCTTATTTGACTAAAATGTCCAAAATAATTGAATTGGAATCTGATAAATTTGGTCCCGATGATTTATTATTTCATGATTTATCAAATTCTGTGTTTCCTGAATCAAATTTCACTTTAAATTTATTGGATAGTGAATTAGATTTTTTAATTTCAAAATTTGATATTGAATTACCAAGTATTTTAAAACCAATTAATAAAAACTCTAATAACAATGACAACAATAATGAAAATCAAAGTCATGGGATTACTAATCTAACAGTACCATTAAGATCGGTTTCAACCTCATTATCTCCATCTTCAAATCCGAATTCAAATGTGTCATTGTCAACTACGTCAACTGCTCCATTAGCATCGACATCGGCATCGGCATCAACGTTTGCTCCATTACCATCAGTTTCAGTATTACCACCGGTAAATACTAATTCAGCACCATCATTTCCGGTATCAACATCATTAAATGAACAAAGAATACCATTTGATCCGGTTATTGAATACAATCAAGGAACATCCATCTCTGATAATAGCAGTTATAACAATAACGGTAATACTAGAAATTCAACAACTACAACCCAGAGTACTCCAAGCGAACTATTTAATATTGATTTACACGATATATTCCAAACAAATGATAGTAATGCTATTAATAATAATTCAAATAGTATTGATAAAATTTTAAATTTGGATCCAAATAATTTCAATCTTACAACTGAAGATTATGATAGTATTTCCAGAGTTTTTTCAGATTATACTACATTTGATTTTAGTATCTTTGAGTAATAATAAATATTCTTTAAACTTTTTTTATTTATAATCCATATTTCGATTGTATATATATGATATTGTAGATTAATTTGAATGTTTCTATATCATTTCATCTATCAGTAAAAATTTAAACGATGACTGAGAGAAGAAAAAATTTCGGCAAAAAAAAAAAGTTTGGCACAAAAAAAAAAAAAAAATTTTTTTTTTTATCGGTCAATGGAATCAAAAGAGATTAATTCCAATATAATTTAATCGATTTTTATTTTTATAGATATAATGCTTTATTTAATTGGATTAGGTCTTTCATATGAAGATGATATTACTGTTCGTGGATTAAATGCAGTTAAAAAATGTAAAAGAGTATATTTGGAAGCATATACATCCATTTTAATGGCTGCTGATAAAGAATCTTTGGAAAAATTTTATGGACGTGAAATTATTTTAGCTGATAGGGAATTAGTTGAAAGTGGATCAGATATTATTTTAGAAAATGGTCAAGAAGATGATATTGCATTTTTAGTTGTTGGTGATCCATTTGGTGCCACCACTCATACCGATTTATTAATTAGAGCTAGAGAATTAGGAATTAAAATTGAAACTATTCATAATGCATCAGTTATGAATGCAGTTGGTGCTTGTGGATTACAATTATATAATTTTGGTCAAACTGTTTCATTAGTATTTTTCACTGATAATTGGAGACCTGATAGTTTTTATGATAAAATTCTTGAAAATAGGAAAATAGGTTTACATACTTTAGTATTATTGGATATTAAAGTTAAAGAACAAAGTATTGAAAATATGGCAAGAGGTAGATTGATTTATGAACCACCAAGATATATGAATATTGAAACTGCTGCAAGTCAATTGTTAGAAATTGAAGAAAAAAGAAATCAACAATGTTATACTGAAAATACTCCAGCTGTGGCAATATCAAGATTAGGTTCACCAAATCAAACATTTAAAGCAGCTACATTAAAACAATTGACTGAATTTGAAAGTGGGGAACCATTACATTCATTGATTATTTTAGGAAGACAAGTACATGATTTAGAATTAGAATTTTTATACGAATATGTTGATAATAAAGAAGAATTTAAACAATATGTTATAAACGATCAAGAATTTTTCAAACCACCACCATATGTTCCACCAGAAGAAGATGAATTTAGTGATTAAAACAAAACAAAGTTCAATAGACATGTACACCAAGATGAAATTAAAATAACATTTGTATATATATATATGATCTATATAAATAAAGGAATTTTTTTTTTTTTTAAAAAAACTCATCATTGTTATGAATATTTATCGATTATCTCTATCGTTTAAATTGATTTCATGACGTTGTTGAATGGTATTAAAAGTATTTTCAACATCTGGAGGTTTAATATCTTCATTTTTTTTATAAATAACAATGAATGCAGATCCAAGAATTATTAAAATTCCTAACCAACTTGATAAATTTGGTAAATGATTCCAAATAATTATTTCCCAAAAAATTGAATATACAATTTGAACATAAAGCATAGCACTTGCTCTAGAAGCCTTTTCTCTCATTATTCCTTCAGTCAATAAAAATTGCATGAAAAACCCACTTATACCTAATCCAAAGAATAAAAACCATTGTTTACCAGTAGTTGGAACTCTAAATCCTAAACCTGGAATCAATATTAATCCAGAAAATGTTATAAAAACACAAACTATGGCAAAATATTGAACAGTTATTAAAGAATGAACTTTCCCTCTTATTTTTCTTATAACAATATATACACCACTTGCACCAAGAACCCCACAAAGTGCAACTAATGTAGCTATTAATCTTTCTTTAGGATTTGATGATTCAACTGATTTATCAGTGTTTAAATTGGTTGGATCCCCAAATATAAAACTTGGTCTTGCAATTAAAACAACACCCAATAGAGATACTAATCCACCTCCAGCTTCTATCAATGTCCATCTTTCACCAAGAATGATCCATGCAAGAAATCCAGTAACTGATGGAACTAAAAATGTAATTGTTACTGCATCTGATACTGAAAGATATAATAATGAATAGTATAATGAAAATACTCCAACAAATCCAACAACTCCTCTAATTATTAAATAAGGTCTAATTTGTTTAGGCCCAAATACTTCATCAACTTTCATTACATATTTCAAATAAGTAAAACAACCGAGAAATGTCAAAATCATTCTAACAAATAAGATCTGCAATGGATGAATTGGTTCGGTAAATTCTGGATCAGTGACTAATAATTTTGTAGATACAACCATTAAAGAATTAAAAAATTGCGATAGTATAATCAATAATAAACCAACTATAGGTTGAATTTGTTTGAAATAAAATTGAAAAAATTTGATCTTGAATTTATCTATAGTATAGTTTATTTTATTGATAGAATTATTATATCCTATACTTTCATTTATTCTTCTCCCTTCATATTGTTGATCAGTTATAAAATCATTTGAAATTTCATTATCGATATCATCAATATTATCAATATCATCCAATTCAAAATTTGTATCAAAATCATCAATATCATTATCTACTTCAAATTCACGATTCTGTGGCTCGGGTTGTATATTCTGTGATGATTGGATATTGGTTGACATAATTGATCAAAATAAAAATAATTTTAATGAATATTTGGTTAAAGATCTAGTTTATACGTCCTTATATAGTAATAAGATTCTATATACAATCTATATAATTATATTATATAAAATGTATAATCTTTTTCAAATCAATTCGATAAATTTTAGTTTCACAATTTTCTTTTCGGGGAACCAAATAGAATATTTTACCGACATTTTACCGATTGATCAAAAAGAATTTAAAATAGAAAATTTATATATAAAATCAAGACAATTAATGATTGTATTGTAAACGTTTTTTAAAAAAGATAAGAATGGTATAACAATGGATTTGAAAATGAATGATATCAAAAAAATCAAAAAAGTAAAAAAAAGCAAAAAAAAATCAAAAAAATCAAAAAAAAAAAAACCTTTTTTTTAAACTTTCTATTCAAGTTTTTTTGTGTTAATGTATATCTATTATCTTCTTTTCTTATTTTCTTTAATATCTTCATTAATTAATTGAGCCCACATTAAAATATTTGAAATTCCCTTTGGATTACTTCTTTGTAAACCTTTTCTACAAATAATATTATCATGAGCATTGATAACATCGATACAAACAGCAAATTTATACCAATCTAATGAATTTAAATTTTGTAAAATAGTTTTACGATTATGATCTAATGGTAATTTAGAAGTTTGATTGAAAATTTTAAATTGATTGACTGATGGATTTTTAAAATTTGATAAATTTTCAAATAATTTTTTGGTTTTATCTTTAATGATTTTAATATTTGGTTTTTCAGAAAATATTTGTGGGGATGGTGGATTTGATGAATTTTTTTTAACAGATAAAGATTCATCATCATCATCCTCATCACTGATGTCAAGTTTATTATCTTGCTTAGTTTCATATTGACTTATATTTATAGCAGTTTCAAGAAAAGTTTCAGTTGCCTCTTCTACTCTTTCTCTTAATCCTAAATTCCCATTCGATTCTTTTAATTCATCTTCAAATTCTTCTTCAATTATTTCAACTTCATCTCGATGTTCATCATCTTCATCATCTCCATGAGGTGCAGCATTATGAGAAATGTTTTCTTCAATAACTTCTTGAGTTAAATGACTAACTAATTTTTTCAATTCTGATTCATCAGGTCTTTTAAAAGTCTTTACAATAACATAACTTATTCCAGTACCTATAGCAGTTGCAGTTAATACAACAGGAATCCACATAGGTAAAATCATTGAAAATGCTAATATAATACCAGTAAATTTTAAAGTTTTAACAATGGAAATTTTAGAATCTTTTTTCAATTCATCCAAAGATTTAAAATCTGTTTTAGCAATATTTATAATACTTGGTTTAATATGTTTAATATTTTTAATTTCATAAGTTGATAATAAATCTTCATTATCATTTAAATCTTTATGTTCATAACTAATTTTTAATTTATCCCAATGTTCATCAAATGGATTTGAATCTGTAATATAAGCAGTATAATAACTTACAGATCGATCATGTCTAACATTAGCAAATAAAAATCTTTTTTCAAATTTTTTCAATCCTTTTAAATAATCACCTTCTGATAATTTAACCAAGAATTGTCTTTTATCAGTTATAAGTAATTCTTTCCCAATCAATCCTAATACATTACTACCCAATATATTCATAACTTTTTGTTTATAAAACCAAACCCCTACATGAGGTGATGCAATACTGGTGAAATACATTGGTTTAATAGTCTTGAATAATCCTAACCTTTCAAATTCTCCAATGATATATCTACTTACAATTCCACCCAATGAATATCCTAAAAATGAAATTTTTTTAACCATTATAGGTTCCTGTTGTAATTCTTCATTATTTTCTGATGGAGATTCATATAATCTATTAATTTCATTTAAAATTTCAATCAACATTCTTTGACCAATAATTTCTACACCATCATAAGTTTTAACTAAACCTGAAGTTTTTGGTCTAATTATCAATATTTTTTCATCTGAATCCACAATTGATTTTGTTATAATATCTTCAACAGCTTTTAAATGACCAGCACCACCCCAAAGTCCATGAACCAATACAAATAAATGAGCAGTTTCAACCATATTTAAATT
>JAKTTK010000214.1:0-13566 GCA_030581415.1 Waltiozyma mucosa
AGATCCGAAGGAAGAGATACTATATTAAGAACAATTGATGAAGAAGATAATACATCTATTTTAATGACTTTCCATAATACTAATCCATCACCTCTAATTATTATATTGACTATAATTTCATCAATTTCTGGATTTATGTTTGGGTATGATACTGGTTATATATCAAGTGCATTGGTTGCAATTGGGAAAGATTTAGACAATAAAATTTTAACCTATGGGGAAAAGGAAATGATAACTGCTGCTACTTCATTAGGTGCATTATGTACTGCTCTATTAGCTGGATTATTAGCTGATTCATTTGGTAGAAAACCAATTATAATGGTTTCAAATGTTATGTTTTTAATTGGTGCTTGTTTACAATGTGCAGCTCATACTTTTTGGACTATGGTTATTGGAAGATTTATAATGGGATTTGGAATTGGAATTGGTTCATTAGTTTCTCCATTATTTATAAGTGAAATATCTCCAAGTAGATTTAGAGGTCGATTAACTGTAATTAATTGTCTTTGTATTACGGGAGGTCAATTAGTTGCATATGGTTGTGGCGCTGGTTTGACTCATATTGAGCAAGGTTGGAGAATTTTAATTGGTTTAGGATTAATTCCTCCAACTATTCAATTTGTTGTATTTTTTTGGTTACCTGATACTCCAAGATTTTATATAATGAAAGGTCAATTGGATAAAGCTTGTAAAGTTTTGAGTAAAACTTATAGAGGTTCAACAGATGATTTAATCCATGAAAAAGTTGAAGAATTATCAAGATTAAATAATTCTATACCAGGTTCAAATATTTGGATGAAAACTATCAATAGTATCAAAGAAATTCATACAATTCCAAGTAATTTTAGAGCTTTAATAATTGCATGTGGATTACAAGGTATTCAACAATTTACAGGGTTTAATTCATTGATGTATTTTTCTTCAACAATATTTGAAACTGTTGGTTTCCAAAATTCAACGGCTGTTTCAATTATAATTGCAGGTACAAATTTTATATTTACAATTGTTGCATTTTTCGTAATTGATAAATTAGGGAGACGATTAATTTTATTGATTGCAATACCTGGAATGATTATATCATTAATTTTATGTTCAATTGCATTTCATTTTATGGGTATAAAATTTCAAGGTGATGAAACCATTGTTGTAAATAATGATGGGATTTCAGGTTGGGGAATTTTAATAATTTTAGGAATGATATTTTATGTTGCATCTTATGCTATAGGTATTGGGAATGTACCATGGCAACAATCTGAATTATTTCCTCAAAATGTTCGTGGAATTGGTACATTATTTTCTACAACAACTAATTGGATTGGTTCATTAGTTATATCATCAACATTTTTAACAATGTTGGAAAATATTACACCATCTGGAACATTTGGATTATTTGCAATTTTATCATTTATTTCTTTAATATTTGTTTGGATTTGTTATCCTGAATTAAGTGGATTAGAATTAGAAGAAACTCAACAAATTTTAACTGGTGGATTTAATATTAAAGCATCACAAATATTAGCTAAAAGAAGAAAACAATTTCAAAGTGTTGATGATTTTGAAAATAATTTTAAACCAACTGTGGAAAATATTATAGAATATGATTAAATTTTTATATATATGTTTTATATATGTTTTATATGCCCTTTTTTTTAATACAAATATTTATTTAAGAATCTTGTATCATAGTTTATTATATATTATTGTTATATATATATTATTTAGCCGCCCATAGAAAAATAATTAGTTCAAAAAAATATAAATTATATTGAATAGTAATATTGATAATGATGATTCACAGTGATCAAAAAAAAAACAACAACAATTAACTAATCAAATCATTGAATATAATCTATATCTCTAATCTTTGTTTCATATTTTTGATAATATTTATATATAAAAATTATAAACATTGTTAAAAAACATCCAATTATAATAAAAATCCAAAATAAACTTAACCAATAGATTAAAATATTTATAAAATCTTTATATAAAAATAAATCATCATATGAATTATTGTTAATGGTATTATTGATTATATTGGAATTAAATTTTATAAAAGTATTGGATAATGAATTTGATAAATTGTTGTTGTCCAATGGAATAAACATAATTTCATAAGAAAAAATACAATTCAAAAATTTTATTATTTTTTTGTAAAAAAAAAAATATTAGTTATAATTTCATCTTTTGTACTTTCAAGTTAATTGTATCTTTTCTTTATATATATTTATAAAATTCTATTTAATTAGGGCTTCAATTATTAATATTCCCTAAATTTCCGTCAAGTAAATTGTTTTTTGGTCAAAAATTATCAACTTTTGGCAACCAAAAAAAACAGCAACTTGTAAAGTAATCCGATGAAATATTTAAAAATATTTAAAAAGAATATAATTAAATTCTTGGCAATATAAATTGATTTAAGCAAAAAAAAAAAAAAAGATTAATATCATAAATTATATTAATAAAGTATTAAATTATATATTATGATTTTTTACCAAGTTTTTGCTTCAATTTTTCATTAAGTTCATAAGAACTATTTAAATTATTAGTCAATTCAACTATTTGATTTTTTAAATCATTAATTTGATCATTATCATCATTATCATTATCATCATTATCATCATTCCTTGGATTGAAATTATTTATAAAAATTTGATAAAATTCAGTCAATATTTTTAAAAATTCTTCATTATTATTTTCATTCAATTGTACAAATTTATTAATTTTTATACTTAAATCATGGTCATCGTTATTATTAATTATTAAATTACTATTATTATTATTATTATTATTATTATCATTTGATAATTGATAATTTTGGAAAAAAAATTGTGGAGTTGGTGGAATTTTAATATTTGATAATAATAATTCCAAATAATTTTTAATTTTATCAATAAATTTAAAATTTAATTCATTTTTATTCAATAAATTTATAATTAAATTGTTTAAATTATTCATTAAAGATTCTAATTCTTCATCAAATAATAAATTATTACTCAAATCAGGATCTTTATTATTAAATTGATCAGTTATAAATGCAAAATTATTGTTAACTATATGATTAATAGATGAAGTTTTTATTGAAATTTTTTTCCTCCTTTTTTGAAAATTTATTAAAGTATCTTGTAATTTATTAATTTCTTTGGATTGTTTTTTCAATTCTAAATCTTTTTGAATAATCTTTGAATTATTTAAATTTTTTAAATCATTATATTGTTTTTGTAATAATTTATAATTTTTTGCAAATTGGTTTATTTTTTGAGAAATTTTAAATTCATTTTGTTGATAAATTTTAATTGAATTTGAATTTTGTAATAAATTTTTTTGTAAATTTCGTTGATTAATTTCTAAATTAGAAATTTCTTCATCTTTATTATTAATTTGATCTTTTAAAATTTGGATATTTATTGATTTTTCATCTAAATCTTGTAATAATTGATATATTATATTTATTATAAATTTATCATTCGAAAATATTTTAATTTCATCATTTAATTGTGTATCTATAGATTTAAATAATAATTTCAATTCTTGATCATTATCATTATCTCTATCTTTAATTTTATCGTTGAAATATCCTTTGGAATAAAGTATTGAATTGATTAATTCTGAAGCATTTTTGATAGAACTAGTATCAACCATATTAATAAAATATTAAATTAATATTAAAATTAAAATAGATTATATCGTTTGATATAATATTTCTATTTGATCTTTATATCGAAAAAAAGGTAAACAAAAAACAAAAACAAAAAGTTATTATCCGCGAAAATAATTACTGATTTAAGAAAATTTCTTAATTTAGTAATTATCGATATATTTTTTTTTCGTTTTTTTTCATTTTTTTTTCATTTGGGTTTCGCCTCCCTTTTTTCTCCCCCCTTTTGATCTCGATCAGATGATGAATCTACAACAAAGCACAGAATGTTTCAATACAAAAGATTATATATTGTATATATTATTACTATAATTATTATTATGATTATTATTTTATTTTTAGTTAAAGTTTTGATATAAAAAAATCAGCTTATAAATCAGCATCATCTTCATCTGGTAATGGTAAAGCAGTAGCTTGATCAATTTCTTGTTGATATTGAGCCATTAATTGGGTATCAACTTGAACTTCTGGTGGAGCTAAGGCTGGAGCAGCAACAAATTCTAATTGTGGATTACCAACTAATTTTCTAGCTAACCATAAGAATGGTTTTTCAAAGTTATAATTTGATTTGGCAGAGATATCGTAATATTGTAAATTTTTCTTTCTGTGGAAAGTGATGGTTTTAGCTTTAACTTTTCTTTCTTTGACATCAACTTTATTACCACATAAAACAATTGGAATGTTTTCACAAACTCTAACTAAATCTCTATGCCAGTTTGGAACATTTTTATAGGTGATTCTTGAAGTAACATCGAACATAATAATACCTGATTGACCATTGATATAATAACCATCTCTTAAACCACCAAATTTTTCTTGACCAGCAGTATCCCAAACATCAAATTTAATTTCACCAAAGTTAGTGAAGAAACCTAATGGATGAACTTCAACACCTAAAGTGGCAATATATTTTTTTTCAAATTCACCAGTTAAATGACGTTTAACAAAAGTGGTCTAATATAATAATTGTTAGAATTCATCTCATATATATATATAAAAGAATTGATTTCATTGTATTCATTTCAATTGGAATCGTAATTTTCTTTTGATAAAAGAATTAATTCAAAAAAAAAATTGTATGATCCCGATCTTTACTCTTTCTCCCTTAAAACAAATCAAAATAATTTTTTTTTTTAAAAAAAATGAATAAACCCAAAGATATTAAGAACTTACTTTACCGGTACCACCATCACCGACTAAGACTAATTTGAATGTTGGAACTTCTTGAGCCATTTTTATATAATGTATAAATAAAAGTTGATATTCTTTTCACAAAAAAAAACAAAACAATTCGATATATTTATCGTTGAGGTATGTTTTGTTTATGGTTTGTTTTTGTTTTTTTATTTTTTTTTTTTTTATATTTGCTGAAATTTTTATAACCAAAAAAAATTTTTTTTTTTTTTTTTTTTTGAATGTAAAAAAAGTTGCCATTTTATGACGGGTAAATCAATGTTTTTAATTTTTATTTTTTTTTCGATTTCGTTATTACGTAATGAACCAAAACATTAGCTATTAGACGTATAATTTTGAATGTAGTAAGTAACATGATGGAACAGTGTATGAGTATTACATATGAAGAATATATTAATCATTATAAATATAACTTTATAGACCGGTTAATATAATATATATGTATAATATAATTGTAAATCTACATATAATTTCATATCATATTAAAACATTATTTCATTTCATTCATAATTTCGTTTAAACAATTATTATTTACTTTGATTAATTACAGACACAATTTTTTATTCAAGTAACTGTCTTTAAAATATCTCCAATCATTTCCTTTTTATTGCTTGTTTCATGAAGAATTTTTGGGGGTGGTTGAGGTAATGATGATAAATTTGGTGGAGGTGGGAAAAGTTTAGTCTCTGCTAGTTTATAATAATCAGCATCTTTATAAGTTATTTCAGAACCTGGAATACCTCTATATAATTTATCAATTGTCAATTCAAATCCTGTTTCATTTGCTAATGTACCAACTTTTTGATCCCATATTCCTAATTCTTTAGCCTTTTCTTCATAATAATCACAAACTAATTTTACATGATTTTTACCACTAAGATGATTTTTCCTTACACTTGCAGCATCATGAGTTAAATATGATTTACAATAATCACAATAAAATCTAACCATTTCTTTTTTTTTTTTCAAATAACTGATATAATGGATGCTAATATCATTTATCAACAAGTAGTTTAATTTATCAATCATTTACTGAATTCTTTTTTAAAGAAACCAAAGCTGTATAACCAATTACGCGAACCAGGTTTGTAATTTGAATTGGGCCAATGAAAATTGGTATTTTTTTCAAGTATTAACCGGGTAATGTGATTCTCTTTTCTTGACAAAGTAATTTTCATTATATAGAAATTGTGAGCGAAACAAAGACAAGAGGAAAAGAGGAAGGGAAAAAAAAAAAATAAAATAAACGGGTGAACGTTAAAAAAAGGGTTATATTTAAATAAAAATTATAATTTAATAGATCATCATCATCATCTCTATTCATTATGTTTTCATTAGCTAGAACTACTGTCAGAAGATCAATTCCATCATTCACTCGTTCTTTCTCAGCTTTACCAGCTAGACAAAACTCAATCTCAGATTTATACATCAAAGAATTGAAAGCTTTCAAACCAACCCCAATTACTGACAAAGATGCTGAAGGTTCAGTCAGACCATGGAAAGCTCCAATTGCTCCACAAGTTCCAGGTTTAGAAGCTGATGCTTCTACTCAATTAAGCGATTATGATGCTGCCACTGTTGAAGTTACACAACAATCAAGTTCAACCGAAGGTGAAGAAATTTCTGAAGAATGGTTTGTTTTAGAAGAACCAGAAAATGATCACCATTAAATATTCACTTCTGCCTAAAAAAAAAACACAAAAGATAATAATAATAATTGAAAGAAAACAACAACAAAGAATACAATTTAATTTATATACTTAACGAAATACAAAAAAACAAAAACAGAAAAGAAAATACTATAAAAAAAAAACAGTAGGACTCTGTTTTATTGTTTGTAATTAAAATGGAAAAAAAGATCTGTATTGCGATGAATAATAAATATATAAGATATGAATTCATGATTTTATATAATTAATTCTATTAAAACATTATATTAATATAATTAGTTTATTAAAAGTTATTCATCTGATCAGTGCCCAATTAGTTCTTACTGAAAGCCCAGTATGAATAAAAAAGTATCACGTCCAAATTTGGTAAGTTACTTAATTTGGGTGTATATACTACCTCGCGAACTCATTCTATTGTTTTTTCTTTTTTTGTTTAATACCAACTAATTCAAAATATTTTGTACTTGAGTATCATCATAGTTAATAAATGATATGATAGCTTGTTTAACAATTTAATTACAAATTCATAAATCTATATAAATTTTAAATGGTACATCAATTGATCAAATAATGGAAAGAATACCTTTAAATTTTATACCTGATGTTCCTATAGTGACCAAATTATGGGCTGGATCCATTTTAACAATGTCACTTTTAATTGACACAAAGGTTATTAAAGCAACAGATATAATCTTCGCACCAAATGCAATTATAAATAAGAATCAATATTGGAGATTGTTGACTTGCTTTTTATATATGGGATCATTTGATTTAAGTTTAATTATGGTATTATATGCAGTGACGACTTATTCAAAAGAATTGGAAGGATCTTTTGAAAAGACCAAAGATTATCTGTGGTTTTTATTAGTGAATTGTTCATTATTAATTCTATATTCAAGTTATGTTAAAAATGTATATTTTTTAGGACCAACATTATTTGATATATTAACTTATATTTATTCAAGAAGAAATCCAGATTTATTGGTTGGTATATTAGGATTAATTCAATTTAGAGCTGGATATGTTGGTTTTATTAATATATTCCATTCAGTATTACTTAAAGGAAATGAACAATTCAATATTTTGGATGAAATACCTGGAATTTTAATAGGTCATTCCATCTTTTATTTTGAAAATGTTTTCCCTAAATTACATAATTCTTATCCATTATCACCTCCTTGGTCTTGGAATTGGATAAGAAGATTGAGATGATGGATCAAAAATTTCTTTTTTTTCAACAAATTATATAAAGAACCAACTTTTACTTTTTTACAATTCAAGTTTTACGATATTTCATTTAAAATTATATTTGTAAATTTTTCTATTGTCAATTGATATAAATTCTTTAATCATTAATTAAACTCTTTAAATTCCCTAACAGGGGTTATACCAAGAAGTTTGTTAAATTTTTCAGTTTGTAAATCTTCGTCATT
Organism: Waltiozyma mucosa; assembly: GCA_030581415.1. Classification (NCBI taxonomy): domain Eukaryota; kingdom Fungi; phylum Ascomycota; class Saccharomycetes; order Phaffomycetales; family Wickerhamomycetaceae; genus Waltiozyma; species Waltiozyma mucosa. The sequence continues at coordinate 7,956 of JAKTTK010000214.1, forward strand.
TGTTTGTAATATTCCCTTCAATTCATCATTATATTTATTAAATTCCTTGTCATTGTCATTTTCATTATCCTTTTCATTATCGTTATCATTATCATGGTCATCATTGGTATCATTATTTTCATCAATATTATTCGTAACCGTACTCTTGTCATCATTATCAACTATGGTCTTCTCTTTCAATATTATGTTGACAGTTTCCATACTTACATTAAATCTTTTAAATATCTTGAATTTTTCCAAATTTTCAAGTTGTTCCTTTAAAGATTCATCGTATGATAAATAGTTCAAATTTGATGATATATTGTTTAAATTCTTTACAAATCCACCCAAATTTTTAATTTCTGAGCGTCTTTTGGGTTTGGATTCATATTTAGGTCTCAAAGATTCGAGCAATTTCTTAGTTTTTTTATGTAATAATGAATCTTTAACAGGTTTTAATTGTCTCTTTTTTCTCAAGACATTTGATTTATCTGGTTCTATCGAATTTTTATGATTTATATGATTATCTGGTACTAAAGAAGCCGGAGAAGAGGACGATGTAGATTCGACATCATCTTCTTTTCTCACTGTTGATCTGGTTCTTCTAGTTTTCATAAGGTGGAAATCAGTCAACCAATATCCAGATATCAGATAGTCAAACGATTTGATCTACCACTTAATAAATTGTATGGAATTCACTTAAGTAGTTTTTTACCTATATATATAAAAAAAAAATATTTTTGCAAAATAATTTTTTTGGTTGTGCATTTGAAGCCCCGTGCGGCAAACCCATAATATTACATATGGTGTACACTCTTCTACAACTGTCTATAGTAAACAACACAATATTGATCAAATATTTATTGAATAATATTCAGTAACTATTGGATTTTTAATCTTATTTTTCTATAATTAATGTAATACTCAAATCATTTTCAATATCCGGTAGAACAAACAATTCATTTTTATTTTGATTATAGTTTATCCTTATTAGATCAAGTTTATCATTCAACAATTTAGCATTCTCCACAAGACTATTTGTTATTTTATTCAAACTTTGACCATTCTCTTTTGAAACTTTTGTGATATCACCATTTTCACCTAATTGTTTCCATGCATATACCAATTTTGAAGTTGATAATTGTGTTATTAGAATTTGAAATTTAAAATTTGATTGAGTCAAATAGATGGCTTTAATTGAATCTTGGAAAAATTTGAAAGTTGTAATTTGAGATATAAGTGATGATGGTGGAAGTGGGATAAATTCATCTTTAATAGAAGTCATGTTTCAATTGATTTTGATTGAATTTTTTAAATAAATAAATAAATCAGTAATTAAAATAATCGAATATTCTTTTAGTGAGATATTATATCCTTTCCTGATCCCTCCACTTTATTATAAACTGTGATTCTAACTAGCTGTACTGGAGTACATTTTTGAGAAATTCACGTTCAAGTCCGGCTTTCTAGGGCTACAACCATTTATCACGTGATATCTTTCAAAGTTACTAGATTTAAAATACTGAAATATAATAAAAAAATTACTGATTCATCTTTGTTAAAACCAATCTATTGAAGTATTATGGACGAAAGATCGATCATTTTTTATCCTGAAATTAATTATTATTGGGACACTTTAATTGGCAGATATGTTTTGTTGAATTTGATGGTCTCTTAAGTTTTCAGGTGTTTGACAAGTTGAAAGAGGAACGCAAAAATGTCATACTTCTAAAATGTTTTATCTTCTTGCTCTGAAAATTCGGCTATGCGTTTTACCAGTATGGAGAACATTTCAACTGATAAACTGTTGAAGAATATAAATCCATTAGTCTTTTTCTTTAATGAATCTTCAACTATCTGGGATTTGAAGAGTTTCGTCATTCTTTTAAGTTTTGACAAAATGGATTTGGTAAAACTAGGAAGAAGCTAGGTTAGGGTCAGGTTTCTTTTAGATTTTTTTTTTAGTTTGCTACCCTCAAAGAAGAAATATATCTTGGATGTAAGTGATCCAGGACTTCAGCAGGAAATTATAGAAAAGACTTTGTAGGATTGATCTACTCTACACTCTACTTTACATTTTATTTTACCTATTTACTATCCCTGGTGTCTAGAAAAACACGTATGAGAGTCAGAATAGTACTCCTTTCGAGTTTCTTTTTCTTCAAGTTATAAGTCCGATATGAAATGTTTCAACAGGGATTTGAGCACATCAGACCTCCTTCACAAATGTGTTCCGAATGAGGAATATCTTTATAACAGCGGTTACTCGTTTTCTTTGACCATGCAGGGAAATGGAATAAACGAGACTTTCAATACTGAGCCTTGAAACTCCTAACAAAAGAATTGAATATATCGCTCTTAAAAATAAAACGAATTGAAATTCGTTCCTTGACCAAACGCTGAAACCAATATTTTGGATGCCTGTAACATTTTCATAGCTATTCAATTAGAATTGGATATTTCTTTTATGTTTATGTTGCCTCCAAAATAACTTACCAATTAGTAAAATTCAATTTCGCATCAAAACAAAACTTAATGAATTATCGAAATGATAGCACTCAGTTCAAAACCACAGTAATTTGTAGTATTCGCGTATGATAGTGAAGTAGCTTCATTGTTCCCATTGCCGAGCGTCAAAATTCAGTATAGCTTGAGTTTTCTAATAGTCATCTGAAAACTTTTAACCCTCCACAATATTTTTGGGTACAAATCTTTCCTAATAGAGTATCTAGTGGTCCAATATAGCAAATCCCCGAATAATGAGCTAATAAAAATTCTTTAATATTGCAGATGAAGCTGAAAAGCGTTCAACAACTGAATCTTTTTCTTCATGCGGTCAGACGAAGGATATTAAAGTATCAAAGTATCAAAACAAGCAGAAATGAAAGGAAAAAATGATTATACTGAGAACAGCCAGTTGAACCAGATGACCTCATCACTGAAAAAGCAAGCTCATCTAGCAGTGTTCAACAATAGAGTGTGAAACCACCAGCAAGCAGAATTTAGTAAAATAGTCCAGAAATCCTCATTTCCACATTCCACTGTATGGAGAACAAAATTCACAATTGACTGCAGATGGACTAATGATATTGTGAGGATACTTTGAAAAGCGTCCAAGACTGAAAACTTGCGTAGTAGAATTTCATGACCCAATGAAATCTGAAATTGTGATACCTTCCTAAAATTTAAAATCGAACAGGTTTTTTGTGGTCCTGAGCCCAAAATCTTTTTCAACATAGTAGCCTGAACGATTGGTGATACATTGACTGGTGAAAATAGCTGTGATCATACCATTCAACTGCAGGAACACTGACATTTATATAATCTCAGCTCCCACTTTCTTTGAAATTAGTTTCATCACGCCCCACATTCAAAAAATCGAAATTATCAAATTGCTCGTTGTTGTATACTTTTTCTCTGACTATTCATGCTATCCATTTCTCGGGAATCTATTCTTCAATTGCCATTTATTGGTTACTTTTTCAGGTTTGATAACTTATCTTGGATTCCAGAGCACAATCATCAAAAAAGGAAGTTTCTGTTTCATGCTCAACAATTGAATTCAGTGGGATTTACCAATTTGGATTCAGTTCCCTCAAAACTGTAATTAAAGCCAACCAGTATTGTTATCTATATGGCCATAAAATTTGAATTGACCAAAAGTGTAAATGCTGGTGATTTCACTTTCGTTGATGCTGCTACTGTCACTGATGTTGGTGGAAATCCTGGCAAAGGCCGAATCAACCAATTTTTTTTCTAGCTTTGTGAAGAATTCTCATTTACCAAGCTCAAAAAAAATTAAATCTTATAAGATAAACCCTCACAATGATGATTACAGAAGTCAAACAAATTCACTGAGGATAAGCTATCAAATTTTGGTCAAAAGAGAAAAAGACCTAAATTTGTTGAGTTGGGCACAGCAGTATCTGAGCAATGATAAAGTTAAGTCAATCCCTAGTGCTGATTCCAGGAAATCACACTGAGATTCTTTCCAAATATCTATTGGGGCTAACGCAAACATACCAATACTGACATCAAAAATTGATATATGAACCAGAGTGTTGCTGGTGGAAATGAAACCCCCCAAATCCTTCCACAGTTAAATCTCCGATTATGTGACCTGAATAAAAATTATATTCTGCACTCCTGACTTATGATTCTTGTTCGTTTCAACGTTCTCTAAGAACATCATAAGAGATGGTATGAAAGTCAATAGGTGTATTTGAATCTCGTTACCATCTTGACAAAAATGAGCCCTTAAATAACTAGTTCATTCATTTTCATTATCAACATGAAAGATAAAATCGTAAAATGAAATATAATTTACCAAAATTCACTTTTCGGTTTGAAATTGCTCAAAATTGATTGTAAATTAGCATTAGTGAAGTAGGAAGGAAAACAAAACTCCGTTTCACGGATGTTTTAGTTCATTGGCAGGAGAGAAAGAGTCAAAAAAAGTAAATCATTATTGATAGCCATCAACCGAAAATAATAAAGCCTTTTTTGGTACCTTCTAGTCTTAAATCCAACCATTCTCTTAATTTATTCATCCCTTTAATTTCCATATTTGTTCAATTTTCTAAAGGTGTGGTTCTCTTGCGATATTACCAACTTCAGTTGCCACAACCAAGAATCCTCGAGCTTTAGCAAATTTTTTATCTTTACTCCTAACAATGTTCGAAATCAATTCGCCAAGCTAAATGATTTGGATGAAATTCTAATGATTTTGGTTCTTCAAACTGTAAATTTTGTAAATATTGTCTATCTTTGAAGATTCTTAAAATTTCATTTACATGATGATTTGATCTAATGATGCTAAGTTAATGGTAATGAATTTTTTTTTATAATGTTCGAGTTTTTCAAATCATTCAGCAACAAACAATCCAATTTTAACATCATGTCAAACATATCTTGAATCAGATAAAATCCGCCTACTCCATCAGGGGTGAGTGAAATGGAGCAAAGTTTCATTAACTAACGACTTAAATAAGGCTAATCCTACCCCATCAGACTTAGCTTTCTTCCTAGTTTTATTTGATTTGATCAGTTATCACTAGATGGATTTGTATAAGAATAACAATGCTCGTTTGGGTAACAATTCTGTTGAAGTTTGAACCAATAGTCGCACTGACTTTAATAATCAAAATAATGAATTGGATTTCGGAAGGCATAACAGATAGTGACACTGACTTTCAACAAATGGAAATGAAAATGGAATTAATGAAAGAACGGGACAATTCGGATTATAACTTTGTGTGCTAGCCCCTAATCACGTCTATGAATTATCTTTCAAGTAGCTTTTCATGGTTGTCAAATAGACACAAATAACCTTGGGAACTTAATCCTAATTTTGAAGTAACTTAAGTATTTGATAGCACCTAATTAAAAAACTAATACAGATGTTTGAATATCTTTAGTGCTGTGAATAAACAATGATGAGCTCCAAAATAAAAAAAACAAATGTTCAACAATTCTTCCAAGAGATGTAATTCCAGTCCTCTCTCTAGTTCCAAGTGCTTTCAACGGATGTAAAGTACCATTTCTGTAAAATATCGTTTCAAAATTTCGATAAATATATTGGTATAAGCCTCCAGTTAAATAAATATTTGAAAAATGGTGCAAAGTGAATGAT
>JAKTTK010000215.1:0-12208 GCA_030581415.1 Waltiozyma mucosa
AATGTAACATTACTTGAACTTGAAGTTGGACATGTCAAAACATAATAACCATAATCTGAAGAATATTTAGCATTAATTGCTGATGCAATTGAAGAAATGATTGATGATGGGGCATATGTTAAAGTAGTACCAGAATCTAATAATGCAGCATATTGATTTGAAGTAACTGATTCAGAACCAATTGAAATCCCACTCAAAGTAATTTGAAATTCAATTGCAGTTGAATAACCAGAAGATTCTAAAGTATTAATGATTGGAACAGTTATTAAATCACCCGAATATTTAGAATGATCAACCCCACCAAATAATACCGAACCTGAAGAACTTGAAGAATCGTTTAAATATAAAGAATAGACAGTTCTTTCAATTAATCCATCTTGAACTAATTTAACAGGTAAATTGGCATATGTATAAGGATTTGAACCAGCCAAGGCACCTGCATTTGTAGTTTCCAATCCTTCTAATCCTATACCTAAAACTCCAACTGAAGAATTCGTTGAATTTGCCACAGCAAATGATAAATCTTTAACTTCTAATCCATCGATAACCAATGTATCAGTCCCCCATTGACCAAGTGCAAAAGTAGAATCCCCATAAAGAATATAAAAATCTGTATTATTTGATGAAAATGTTGATGATTTTGATGAATCAAAAGTTCCATATTTATTACAATTGATAGTTGCAACTGATGATGAAACTGATGATGTTTTAGTAGAAGCTTTATTGTTTAAAGAATAAGATTCCAATAAATTACCATCTTCTTCTTTATTGGAATTTAATCCATTCAAAAATTCTGTATCGTTCAAATTTCTAAATTTTTTAGAACTTGAACTCGAACTTGAACAATAAGGATTTGATGATGATGTTACCCATAAATCACTTGAACCAGTATCAACTAATACTATAACTTCTTCATCTTGTGATCCAATTTTTAATGAAACTGAATAAAAAGTTGATTGATTTTCAATTTCCATATCAACAATTCCATCAATTTCTCTTTTAATTAATTGGGATTGAAATTGAGATCTAGGTAAAGAATCTTTAAAATTTTTACCTTGAGTAACTTGAAAATCTAGGGAATGATACCCAAGGTTTTTAGCATTTGATAATTGTGTAATTAATGATAATAATGAAAATGATAATTTTGATATACTAACCATTATGGATTATTATTATATATATATATATATTGGTATTTGATTAAAATTAATAATTATTCAAACCTATAAAGATAATAAACTTGATATAAGATTAGTAAAAAGTTGCAAACCAAATAGGTTAAATTAATTCTATCCTTTTATGTAAAAAAAGAAAACTATTGTAAAGATTTGATTAAAAGTTTTAAGAAAATAAAAACAACTCAATTGATAATCAATGATCTATCTCTTTTGCCTTCAACAATAGTATATTAATAGTTCATTTAAGGGTATAAGAGAATGTGTGTAAGAGACGTATAATTATCATTAAACTCTCGAGAAAAAAAAAACTTATGTCATCGGACACACACCGCTATTTGAAAGGAAGGGGGGAGGTGGATGAGCACTGTGAGCAGTTACTTGGCACATGGCCCCGGTATACCTGGAACACATGGGCAAAATCGTTGAATGTACGCGTATTCAGCACGTCAGTAAATTAACAAAGAACTAAAAAAAAAAACACGCTTCGCCTCTCTCTCCTCTCTCTGTCTTTTTTAATCTCTCTCTCCCCCCTGCTTGCTCCTACTGGAATCTGCTGAGAATGTTCCTGTGTGTGTCTCTCTTTCTCCCCCCTGCCAAGATAAAGCAAAATTTCAAATTTACAACGCGTATATAAAATTGTTCTAACTAAAAAGGGGACCGGGATTAGATTTAAAAATAGCACAATCGGTAAAAATTGTATATTATATGATATCTTCTATATAACACTCATTTAGATGAAGTTAAAATTTAATACGAAGGGTTTAGGAGGATTGGATTGGTAATTTGTAAAGATTTCAATTGAAGTTGGATGTATTGAGGAATTGAAGATATTAAAATAAAGATATATTCCATCCCTTGATAATAATAATTAATTTCAACCTTGAATATTCTTAACAATAAATATCCATAGTTTTCAAAATAATAGCAACTATGTTGATCTAGTATTTTAAAAAGTCCATTAAAAAATGAAAAAAAAATTATATTGAGGACCACGAGATTCGAACTCGCGCATCCGAAGATATTGGAGCCTAAATCCAACGCCTTAAACCACTCGGCCAAGCCCTCATGTAATTATGTCATTATTTATGTAAGTGCGTTATGTATCCAACAAAAGAATTCAAAATCTTCAAATTTTTTATAGCAAAAATAATTAATATAAGTTAAGCAGTAATAGAAACTGATTTGTGATCCAAGATTTATATATATATATCAACTGCTTATATTTTTGAGTTTTGATGAAAACTAATTCATTCAAATATTCTTATAAAACTTCGTTATATAATTATCACATAATTAACACTAAAAAAATCATTCAAATTAAATTGTATAATGATCAGCCCAAAAAAAGTATTATAAACATTTATGTTAGCCGATATAATATCAATTGATCAATAAATTTAAAATTAATGTGATATTACAAAATTATAATTCAAGGATAATTTTTTTTTTCAAATATTGATCAGTTTATAATGTTGTAATGATTTAAATTTATAATAAATAATTCCGAAAAGTTTGCATAATATTAATTATAATCTATATTATAATTTTACTATATTATTTAAAATTTAATAATAATATTCATTGATAATTACCAGTCAAAATATTGAAAAATATATAAAAATGATCAATATGAAATTTAATATAATTAACATTCTTAAAATATTTATACCACATCATTTAATTATAAGATTTATCTGACGTATTAGCCCAATATTATACAATAATAATAATTATAATATATAATTTTCGGCGGCTAATAAAATTTGATTATATAAACAATTACGTAAGAAAATAATGAATGAGGCAGTTTTTGAAATAATATTGTACTCAACAAAAATGGCGGTTTTAGCTCAATTGGGAGAGCGTCAGACTGAAGATCTGAAGGTACTGTGTTCGATCCACAGAAATCGCATATTAAATTTTTTTTTTTTTTTCCAAGTCTTTTTTCAATATTTTATTTATTCTTTTTTATATTAATTAGTAATAATGGTATTGAATAATATTATAATATTTTATTTGTACTTGTAAATATAACCTTTACTGATTACCTACTCTTCATAAATTACATTATGTCTACTGAAGAATCCAGACCTGAAATAGGACCTTCTGGTAGGAAAATCATCTATGATAAAGATGGTAAACCATGTCGTTCATGTAACACTTTACTCGATTTTAAATCATTCACTGGGGGTAGTATTAAACCATCGGCAATAACAACAGCCACCGCTATAAATCCCACCACTACCAGTGCAACAACTCTCAAACCATCACAACAATTAAATACAAATGGTTATGAAAAACTGGATCCACCTGATGTAAATGAATTGGGTAAATCAACTTGGACTTTTTTACATTCATTAGCAGCTACTTACCCGAAAAGTGCAACAAATCAAGAACAATCAAATATGTTACAATTTTTGAACATTTTTTCTAAAATTTATCCATGTTGGTTCTGTGCTAAAGATTTTGAACAATATATAGAAAAGACCAAACCAAAAGTCCAAACTCAAGAAGAATTTGGGAAATGGCTTTGTGATGCTCATAATGAAGTCAATGTTAAATTAGGGAAACCAAAATTTAATTGTAATCTTTGGAAACAAAGATGGAAAGATGGTTGGGATGAAGAAAATTAGACAAGAAAAAAAAAACACTCTATGTATATAGATTTTTTTTTTAATCGTAGATTAATTAAGGTCATGAAATGTATATAATGTATCGATTAATTAAGGTCATGAAATGTATATAATGTATAGATTAATGTATGTTAAAAGAAATACTAAAAAAACACGATAAATAAACATAATCAATTGAATCTAATTATACAAACTTAAATCTAAAGGAACAGAACTTCCTCTTCCACTAGGATATAATTTTGGTTTCCCTTCAAAAAATCTAGGTTTTGGTAAATCTTTTGCATTGACAAATTTAAATTTTGAATCATCAATTGTGATTTTAGAATTTGATGAAGATGAAATTGTATAAGATGATGTATCAATCTTAGTAGAACTTGTAGGAGTAATTGATTCAGTTGGTGTAGAATTTTGTGCTCCATTAGAACCAAATAATCGATGTTTAAACCCACCCGATACTGACGTAGATGATATCTGTTGTTGTGTTTGCGGTGGTGTTGGTGATGAAGGTATGATCTGTGATTGTGATACTGCAGGAGGTGGAGGTGGAGGTGGGGCTGATTTTGTTTGTGATGGAGGTTGTGAAGGCGGTGGCAAACTTGGCGCACTAAATGATGGAATCTCAGGAGCTGAGGCTGTAGGTAGACTTGGGATTGAGCTTGTAGGTGGTGGTGGAGGTATATTGGGAGCTGATATAATTGGTGGAGATGGACGAATCGTTGAGGTAGCCGGAGATTCTATAACATCATTATCATTTCTTTTAGCATTTATCTCTGATAAAAATGGTAATCCACCAGCAGAAGGAGCGGAAGTAGGAGGAGGAGCTGAAGGGATAAGTGGTGCCGAAGATGATGGTATACTTGGAATACTCGGGGCACTAGGTGGGATTGCAGATGGAGCAGGTGGAGCAGGTGGAATAGAGAATGGAACAGAAGGAGGAGCAGAAGGGGTTGAAGCTCTAGGAGCAGATGAGGATGAAATTGATGGAATTGGAGGAGCAATGCTAGTTGGTTTATTATTATTATTATTATTATTTTGTTGATTTCTTGAAGCTAACTTAGCTGAAATTGCATCGGTTAATGGATTACCTGTTGATGAAGGTTGTGGATTTGGTTTTGATGATAATGGTGATGAGAGTGATGAATGAGAGTTTCTAACAATATCAGGTTCTGAGGTTTGATTAGCTGCTGAAAAATTTGAAGGAACAGAATCCACAACGTGGGAGTCATCTCTTTTCTTTGCAATATCTGCTAAAAAGGCAAATTGACCAACAGGTGCGCTGGAAGCAGGTGGTGATGTTTTGGAAGATTGAGTTGAAAACGGTGGCGGAGGAGCAGGAGGAGCAGGAGGAGCAGGAGGAGCAGGAGGAGCAGGAGGAGCAGGAGGAGCACCAATAGATGGTAGTGGTGGAGGAGCAGGAGGAGCAAGAGGCGCACCAATAGATGGTAATGGTGGAGGAGCAGGAGGAGCAAGAGGTGCACCTATAGATGGTAATGGTGGAGGAGCAGGAGGAGCAGAAGGTATACCTGTAGATGGTAATGGTGGAGCATTAGCTGAAGGTATACTTGGTGCATTTAATGATGGTAATGATGGAGGTGCAGGAGGAGCAGAAGGTATACCTGTAGATGGTAATGGTGGAGCATTAGATGAAGGTATACTTGGTGCATTCAATGATGGTAATGGTGGAGGAGCAGGAGGAGCAGAAGATGCACCTGTTGGTGGTAGTGGTGGAGCATTAGCTGAAGGTATACTTGGTGCATTTAATGATGGTAACGGAGGAGCAGAAGGAAGAGCTGGATTTGATGGAACTGTGGAAGAAGAATTACCTGGTTCTTTCGTGAGTCTTGAAGGTCTTGAAGGGATTATAGGCGTTATATGATGTTGATCATTTGATTTTATTGGTCTTGAAGGAATTGAAGGTATTGGTGGAGTATTTGAATTTGGAATTGGTGGAGCATTACCTAATAATATATTTGATGCCAAAGGTTTATTTGGTCTTGAAGTTGGAATTGAAGGTATATTACTATTATTGTTATTATCTCGATGTTTCAACTTGGGAATACCATTTGCAAATATATCCCCTAAACCTCCACCGGGAGTTGGAGCAACTGATGGTGCACTATTAATATTTGAACCATTTGGAATTGGGGGAGCACTACCTGTTATTTGAGTAGATGATCCATTATTAATATTAGATTTATTCCCACCTAATTGTGGGGCACTTCTATCATTCGTCACTGCCTTTTTCAAACTTTTCCCCTTAATTATATCGTTGAATAGTGCATCCCTTGAAGGTGCACCTACTGGTGGATTAGATCTTGATGTTGAAGAATTTGATGGTGGTGGACCTGGAGGAGGTGGTGGAGGACCACCCATCATTGGAGGAGGAGGACCTGGAGGAGGAGGTGGTGGACCAGCCATTACTATTTATTTGAACTATTTGTATAAAGTTAGTCAATTGAATTATTATAAATTCTTTGTGTGTCCTTTTTATTTTTTCTAAAATTTATTTGTTAAAATAGGTTATAGAATATATTAATCATAAATTTTGTTTAATACTTATATTAATGGGTTTATTCCAATTGTCAAATCAGCTCAAATTAAATATTCGGAATTCAAAAAATATCATGCGCCTGCAAAACCGCAAGTAGCACTATGATTATTATGTAATCAAAAAAAAAAAAGGATTGGTAGCAAATATTGCGTGGTACCACGAATTATTCCATTATTGGAAACTATGCCGTTAAGAAATTGGCAGATCATGTGCTATTTTTTTCCACCTATATAAAAAAGGAAGACGAACAAAAAAAAAATTTCACTTCTTCTTTCCCATTCACACTTCACCTATATTGAATAATTTTATCAATGGTTTTACTTATAGTATTAACTGCAACTACAATGTCAAAGAGCTCTTTGATTACAATGCTTAGAAAAGCTAGCATTGGTTTGCAATAAATAAATACTAGCATAAATATATATATATATCAAAAAAAGAGAACGAAAGAATGGCTTCTTCGAAGATCCTTACACCTATTTCTTCAGTGGTATAATGATTCAAAGCGAAGCCTATAAAAAAGAATTATTCCCTATCTCAATTAGTTTGTGGGTTTTAAAAAGTTATCTGTGATTAGTAGGATTTTCATAGTGTATGGACCGTGAAACTATGGCCTGATTTCAGTGATGGCTATCATAGAGATAGGGAATCGACATCATATATAATATATATTTGAAATTTATATATCTACAATTTGACAAATTATGGAAATAATAATAAATCGATCTAGATATCTTGAAAAATTCTTCTTTTTGTAGCATTTCTCTAAGTCCCATGAAGTAAGAAAATACTCAACCGCACCTGTGGAAAAGAGCCAAAAAAAAATAATAAAAAAAAAACACAATTTACTGAAATTCCAGGGCAAAGTAATGAATGATAAAAATATTTGAATTGAAAATTTAACAATTGATTACAAGTTTTAGACATAAATCCAACTATTTATAAAATTTACAGGACTAGTTGAATAGATATGACTCTAGTATTTATTGCTCGTCTTGCAAGTTCTAGAGCTACCCGTAGAATAACCCAACAATTATTGACACATCAATCCAATTCATCATCTTCAATATCATCTACGAAAACTAATGGTTTAAAATCAATCAATTCTTCGATATCAAGATCCATTCATGGTGGTGGTAATAATAATAAATCCACAATCAATAGAAGACAAGGTTCAAAATATAATAAATTGAGAGAATTTAATATTGCATTAGCTTCTGGGGTATTATTGATTGCTTCATATGTTTCATTATCAAATCATTATTTAAGTGATTCTGGTGATAATTTAATAAGATCATTTTCAAACCAAACAAATTCTAGAAGATTAAATAATGATCATACAAATTCAAATAATACAAATTCTAATAAACAAAACATTTATCTATTAAATGATGAAGAAATCACCAAAAAATTGAGAAATTTAGAAGAATCTTATTTTGTTCAAAGAGGTCAAGGGGTATTAAGATATGATATATCTCAATTACCAAGTAATAATCCAATTGAAGATGATCGATCCGAATCAATTATAACTGTTCCATTCAAAGAAAATGAAGATTCAGATTTTTATTTTTGGGGAATCTATGATGGTCATTCAGGTTATTATACAAGTGGGAAATTAAAAGATGAATTGATCAATTATGTTGTCAATGAATTATCATCAATTTATAAAGTTGATCCAAAGAATGAAAATTTAAGATTAAGATCAACCGATGAAATAATTGATGATGCAATTAAACGTGGGTTTTTAAAATTAGATCATGAAATTGTGGAAAAATCGTTATTTAATTTGGTTAAAAATCCAAATGTTAAAGATAATGTTATCAATGCACTTCCTGCTTCATCAGGATCTTGTGGGATTTTAACTTTTTATGATTCTTTCAATAAAAATTTAAAAGTTGCAGTCACGGGGGATTCAAGAGCATTATTAGGTTCATTGAATGATTCAAATGAATGGACTGTAAAATCTTTAAGTATTGATCAAACAGGGGATAATCCAGATGAAATTGAACGAATTTTAAAAGAACATCCAGAATCTGAAAGTTCAACAGCTATTAGAAATGGAAGAGTTTTAGGTTCATTACAACCAACTCGTGCATTTGGGGATTTTAGATATAAATTGAAGGAAATTAATGGGTTTAAATTAGATCAATTACCAGATCATTTAAAATTATATTTCAGATCAAGTCCAAGAAATTTATTAACACCACCTTATGTAACTGCAGAACCTGAAATAACAACACATGTAATCAATCCAAGTAAAAATGATTTTATGGTCTTGGGTTCAGATGGATTATTTGAATTGTTATCAAATGAGGAAATTATAGGATTAGTTGTTAAATGGTTGGAAAAAAATCCAATCAATAATTCATCAATTACAAATGGTACAAATATCAAATTAACAGATTCTAAAGATAAATCAGAACAATCTAAATGGTCAAATTATTTTAAAGATGATAAAAAATTGCCAAAAGTTTTGGATATATCTCCAGATTCTATCAAACAATCTCAAAGACCACCATTTAGAAATATTAAAAATAATGAACAACATGAATATTTTCTTGAAGATTCGAATGTATCAACTCATTTGATACGTAATGCATTATCATTAGGTGGATCAAAAGAATATGTTTCAACGTTAGTTTCAATTCCAAGTCCAACTTCAAGGAAATATAGAGATGATTTAACAGTTACGGTTGTATTTTTTGGGAATCAATTGGATAATAATAATATCAATGGGAATGTTGAAATTAATGGTCCTGCAACTAGAAATGGGGATGTCACTACAAATAGTCCTAAATTATAATTAAAAAAAAAAAAACCAAAAAAAAAATGAAGATAAAAATTAGGGGTAGATAGTTTACATTAAATATATAATTTAAATATCTTTTATAATTACAAACTTTGTATCGATGATTTAAACAGGGGTTATGAACCCCCCCTCAACCAGCCTGTTTTTAAAACGGGCTCATAACCACCGGTTATCAACAAATAAAAAAAAACCCCCCCTCAAAAAAAAAAAACTCAAAAAGAAACCAAGTAAGCATTCACTAAAAGATTGAATATAAAAACAATTGGAAAGATAATTAAATATAGAGAATCTATTAAATAAAAGAGGTAGAAAGTAGCAACAGTTCAGTGTATCATTCAAAAACGAAAACCAAAATCAAAACAAAAAATATTAAAAGAGGAAAAAGTATGTCTACTCAAAGATCAGTTCAATCAGTAAAATTGGTATTACTTGGAGAAGCAGCTGTGGGGAAATCTTCTTTAGTATTACGGTTTGTATCAAATGATTTCCAAGAAAATAAAGAACCAACAATAGGTGCAGCATTTTTAACACAACGTTGTTCATTAGGTAATAATAAAACTATTAAATTTGAAATTTGGGATACTGCTGGTCAAGAAAGATTTGCATCTTTAGCTCCAATGTACTATAGAAATGCTCAGGCTGCATTGGTTGTTTATGATATTACTAAACCAAATAGTTTTATAAAGGCAAGACATTGGGTGAAGGAATTAAAAGAACAAGCTTCACAAGGTATAATCATTGCATTGATTGGTAATAAAGTTGATATATTAGAAGAAGATGAATCATTGAGAAAAGTGAGTTTAGAAGAAGGTGAAAATTTGGCTAAAGAAGAAGAATTATTATTTTTTGAAACTTCTGCAAAGACAAGTTTTAATGTAAATGATGTTTTTTTAGCAATTGGTAATAAAATTCCTAATAATGATCAAATTGGAAATGGGAATAATAATCTCGGTAATAATGAAAGAAATAATGGGAATAGAGTTGAGTTGAATATTAAAAATGATTCTCCTCAATCAAATAATTGTAATTGTTAAAAAATAATTAAAAATTATTATATATGTGTGTGTGATTATGATTTGAAATTAATGTGTTTATCTCTTTAATTTTATCTTCATGTAAATTTTCTTGTAGAAGGGAACAAAAAAAAACCCCCCCCTCATAAAATCCAAGTACCTGAAAACAAACATCAACAAACATCAAAAAAAAAATTGAATAACCATCATGAAATTATATCCAAATAATTACAAACCTATCAAATAAACTTGGAAAGAAAAGATTTTTGGAATGGATAATTCTGATATAGAAGAAAGAAATGCTTTAATAAGAGCTTTATCATCATTTTTAAATTATCAAGATTATGCAATTAAAGATATAATTCAACCAAGAAAATTAAAATGGGAAAGTTTATCAATTGAAGAACAATCATATTTACAATGGTTCCCAGATTATATTAAAACTTTAGAAAAATGTATTGCAATAAATCAAGATTTTTTCAACGAAATGATTGAACAAATAGCTAAAAATTGGGGGATTGAAGATCATCCTAATAATTGGAGATTAATGACAAATTATCAATCTTATGATAAAGTTAAAAAACTTTTGAAACAAATATATAGAGAATGGTCTGAAGAAACTAAAATTGAAAGAGATCAATCTTTTGTTAAAATAATTGATTATTTGGAGAATAAATATCCTCAAATAGAATCTCGTCAATCTATTAAAATTTTAATTCCTGGGGCAGGATTAGGTAGATTGAATTTTGAATTGGTATCAAGAGGATTTTGGACTCAAGGTAATGAATATTCATATCATATGTTATTAGTTTCAAGTTTTATTTTAAATCATTCATTTGTTGCAAATCAATATCAAATATATCCATTCATTCATGATTTTAGTAACCAATTGAAAAGAAATTATCAAACAAGACCAATTTATATTCCTGATATTCATCAACAAACGGAATTGACAAATTTTCAACAAAATCATCCTACAATTGATGTAATAAATTTAATGAGTATGGCATCAGGAAGTTTTATTGATCTTTATGGTCCTAATGATGGTACAATCTCCATTTCTCCTCATTATTCAAAAGATTTAACTGCAATTCAATTTAGAGATGAAAATAAAGAAAATTTCGATTTCATTATAACAAATTTTTTCATCGATACATCTTCCAATATAATTGAATATTTGAAAGCTATAAACCATTCTTTAAAGCAAACAGGGGATTGGATTAATTTTGGTCCATTGTTATGGCATTTTGAAGATTCTGATGATATATTAGAAATTTGGCAAGATAACGAAAAGAAAATATCACCAACAAAAGGATTGGAATTAACTAGAGATGATTTGATACAATTGGTGAAGAATTGGTTTATATTAGATGTACATAATTCAGAAATTGATTCTACATATTCATCAGATTTGAAAAAACTTGGGAATTGGATATATAAATCAGAATATTGGATAGCATCCAAAAAAGCAAAATAAAGATAACAATAGATGTATAGGGAATAGAAGAAAAAATAAGCGTCAAATAAAGTAGGATATAAATATTTGATTGATCATTAAATATTCTCTTTTTCTTTTAAATTTTCCACAAGTTTAGTCAAATTATCAATCTTTTCATATAATGGATATAATTCCCACCCAATTCCATGTTCATTAGATTGATCTATTGGTTGACTCACAGTATTAACTTTATTGTACCAATTTTTACCAACTTTGAATGTAGGATCTTCATTTTCAGCTCTATATTGATCCTTTAAATCCTGAGAAATATGTCGATTAGAGATTTGAACACCTTCATTACCATCAGAAAATAATCCATTCAAATAATCTGAATCTCTATAACCATCTGTCAAATCCCATTCTCTGTCATATTCATTCGCATCATCACTTAAACCTTTCAATCTATTATAACTTATTTTTCTTGCTTGAATTGTTTCTTTAATGGATATATAACACAAGAATGGGGAATAGATTATTATCATAACATAATAACTCAAAACGTTGTATTGTAATTTGGTTAAAATCA
>JAKTTK010000216.1:0-11342 GCA_030581415.1 Waltiozyma mucosa
TATATTTCTACTCTATCATTATATACCATTGAAACTACATTATGTAAAATTATTAAAAAAAATAATTCATCGTTGGAACTTTTCAAAAGGCAATTAAATTTAGAATCATCTAAAAAATCTAATAAAACTATAAAAGCTAGAATAATTCAAATCAATTCAAATATTGAAATATTTACCAATCAATCTTCAATATTGGATAATTTTATTCAAGATGTTTTAAATACTACATTTATTCATAGATTTAAAGATATTGATCATTTAATTAGAGTTGAATCAATGCAATCATTAGGTGAATGGATTGATTTATATCCTGAATTTTTTTATAGAGTCACTTATTTAAAATATTTAGGTTGGGTATTAAGTGATGAAAATTCTCATGTTAGAATTCAAGTTTTGAAAACTTTGATTAAAATTTTGAAAAATAATGAAACTATTACAGGATTAAGACAATTTTTAGAAAGATTCATTGAAAGAATTATTGAAATTGCTAAATTTGATATTGATATCAATGTTAGATTGAATTCAATTAATTTATTGATTGAAATTAATAAAATTGGATTTTTAGAAGATGATGATATTGAAAAAATTATATCATTAATTTATAATGAAGATAAAAAATTACAACTTCCTTTAATTAATTTTTTATCAAATGTTGAAATTGATAAAACTAAAGATTTAATAGATCCATCTAAATTTAAAAATTTAAATGGAAATCTTCCATTTAATATAGAAAAAATATTGAAATTTATATCATTAATTCAATTGTTAAAAAATTCAAAATTTGATGATGAAAATCCAATTATTGCTATTTCAGATTTAAGTAAAATCACAAAACTTGGTCAATTATTGTTCAATTTATCAAGATATTCCCATGATTGGGAAGATTTAATTAAATATTTTATTAACGATTTAAATTCTATTGAAATATCAAATTTATTGGAAATTTTAAATTTAGAAACTAATGAAAGATATATTTTAATTCAATTAATTTATGGTAATATATTGAATTTAATTTCAAATCGAGATAAAAATGAAGATGATTTGCAAATTTTTATTAAAAATTCATTATCAATTTATAATAAAGTTGAAAATAATGAATTAAATCTTTCAATATTCATTGAAATTTTTAACAATTTTTCATCAAAAGATTTTGTAAATGATATGAATATTTATAATGATTTATTGGATAAAATTTTAAAATTTTTCAAATTAAATTCAATTAATTCATTAAATTTACAATTTTTAAAATTTTTTAAAAATTTGAAAAAAAATTATCAAAATTCACAAATCATTGATGTTTTAAATGAATTGAAAATTCAATTTGTGAAAACATTAAATAATAATGGCAATAATAATAATGAAGAAGTACATGATTTAAAACATTTAAATGATGATTTCATAATTAAATTTTTAATCATTGGTCAAGTTTATGATATCAATTCAATTTTAAACGATTATCCCTTAATTCATAAATTATTGTTAGGTCGTGATATCGATCGAAATGAAGAATCATATATCATTTCTATCTATAAATTAATTTTATCATCAATTTCATGGAGATTAAATAATCTTTTAAATTCTAAAGATTCATATGATATTGAAAAAGAATTAAAAGATATTCCAAATTTGATTTTAGAATTCAACGATTTAATAAAATCTAATAAAGAAATTGTTTCCAATAAATTTAAAACTGATTTAAGTATAATTTATATTGATTTGTTTACAATATTGACAAATTTTTATAATAAAGATTCATCAAATATTTCAAATTTAAATAGATTTAAAGAAATTGAATTAAATAGTTTTAAAATTGATAATTCAATCATTAATAATTTTTTAAATTTATTTTTAATTAAAGAATTTAATTATTTCAAATTTATTCAACAAGATATCAATCAAGAATTAGATCGTGATGATGAAGAAAATTTAATATTTTTATCCCAAAATGATAATGAACCTTTAGAATTAACTCCATCAAATAAATGGATTTATGAAAAGGATTTAATACTTTATGTTTCAAAATTAATCAATCTTTATAAATTGGAATTAATTCCATTGAATTTTATCGATAGATTAAAATTAAATTCAAATAAATTAGGTGAATTATATCAATCTATTTTAGAGACTGAAGAATTAGAAATTGAAAGTGAAAATGATGAAATTGTTGAAGATGATATAATTGATGAAGTGAATAATGATCAGAATAATGATAATGAGATTAATAATGATGATAATAATAATAATAATAATGATAATGAGATTGAAGAAGATGAAGATGATATCCCTGATATTCAAATGGAAGATTAAACCCTATATAAATACTGGCTAAATCAATTTGCAAGCAATAATAATATCAAATATAATTTTAAAACTATATATAATAATATCAAATAATAAACCATTTTATATACCAATTGTACTCAATTAAAAACTACATTAGAAATGATATCATAACGGAAAATTTATATTAAACGAAGAAAGAAAAAACACAGATAAAGACATAATAAAAATATAAAAAAAAAATAAAAATTATAATTGATCAACATAAGAAATATATATATACTCTAAAAACAAATCTATGAAAATATCTAATCAACTTCTTCAACAGTTGGACCTTCATTTTCTGGAGCTGGTGGGGCACCACCTGGGAAACCACCTGGAGCAGCACCACCTGGGGCACCACCATTAGCTTGGTAGAATTTAGTCAAGATTGGGTTAGCAACACCTTCTAATTCTTTTTGTTTAGCTTCATATTCTTCAGTGTTAGCTGATTGGTTTTCATCTAACCATGAAATGGTTGATTCAATAGCTTCATTTAATTGAGTTTTTTCAGCTTCTTCAACTTTTGAAGTGAAAGCTTCTTCTGAAGTGGTATTTTTCAATGAGAAAGCATATGATTCTAAACCATTTTTAGCACCAATTCTAGCAGCTTCTTTTTCATCTTCTTCTTTGTATTTTTCAGCTTCTGAAACCATTCTTTCAATATCTTCTTTGGATAATCTACCTTTATCGTTGGTAATAGTAATTTGGTTTGATTTACCAGTACCTTTTTCAATGGCTGAAACGTTTAAGATACCATTAGCATCAACATCGAAGGTAACTTCAATTTGTGGAACACCTCTTGGGGCTGGTGGAATACCTGATAATTCGAATTTACCTAAAATGTTGTTATCTTTAGTTCTAGCTCTTTCACCTTCAAAAACTTGGATTAAAACACCTGGTTGATTATCGGCATAAGTTGAGAAAGTTTCTGATTTTTTGGTTGGAATGGTGGAATTTCTTGGAATTAATTTAGTCATAACACCACCAGCAGTTTCAATACCTAATGATAATGGAGCAACATCTAATAATAATAAATCTTGAGTTTTTGATGAAGTATCACCGGTTAAAATAGCAGCTTGAACAGCAGCACCATAAGCAACAGCTTCATCTGGATTAATTGATCTGTTTGGTTCTTTACCGTTGAAAAATTCTGAAACTAATTTTTGAACTTTTGGAATACGAGTTGAACCACCAACTAAAACAATTTCATGAACTTGAGATTTATCCAAACCAGCATCTCTTAAAACTTTTTCAACTGGATCTAAAGTTGATCTGAATAATGAAGCACATAATTCTTCAAATCTAGCTCTAGTTAATGAAGTATAGAAATCAATACCTTCAAATAATGAATCAATTTCAATTGAGGTTTGAGCTGATGATGATAAAGTTCTTTTAGCTCTTTCAGCAGCAGTTCTTAATCTTCTCAAAGATCTTTGGTTTGAAGTCAAATCTTTTTTATTTTTTCTTTTGAATTCAGCAGCTAAATGATCAACTAATTTGTTATCAAAATCTTCACCACCTAAATGGGTATCACCAGCAGTGGCTTTAACTTCAAAAATACCATCTTCAATGGCTAATAATGAAACATCAAAAGTACCACCACCTAAATCAAAGATTAAAACATTTTTTTCACCTTCATCTTTTTTATCCAAACCATAAGCAATTGCAGCAGCAGTTGGTTCATTAATAATACGTAAAACATTTAAACCAGCAATTAAACCAGCATCTTTAGTAGCTTGTCTTTGTGAATCGTTGAAATAAGCTGGAACGGTAACAACGGCATCTTGAACAGTAGTACCTAAAAATCCTTCAGCAGTTTCTTTCATTTTGGTCAAAATCATTGAAGAAATTTCTTCTGGAGTGAAAACTTTAGTTTCACCTTTGAATTCAACTTGAATTTTTGGTTTTGAAGCTTCATTGACAACTTTGAATGGGAAATGTTTGATATCATTTTGAACTTCAGCATCATCGAATTTTCTACCAATTAAACGTTTGGCATCAAAAACGGTATTTGAAGGATTCATAGCAGCTTGATTTTTAGCAGCATCACCAATTAATCTTTCAGAATCAGTAAAGGCAACGAATGATGGAGTAGTTCTATTACCTTGATCATTAGCAATGATTTCAACACGATCATTTGAGAAATGAGCAACACATGAGTAGGTAGTACCTAAATCAATACCAACAGCTTTAGACATTTTTTTAAAATATTGTTAGTATATATAATAATATTAATTTATAATACTGAAATGTAATGGATTGGGCGGAAGATTGGATTAATTGAATCTTTTAAATAATTTTTTTTTTTCCCGCCCAAGAACAACAAATGTCGACAATTTTTTTTTTCTCATGCTTCTTCAACATAATAAATTTGTTCTGGAAAAATCTATAAGCTTTTAAATTTTATAATTGTCTTGATTTCCAGATCTCATAGATTGAGTTCGCGAGATGACGTTTAATATTTCCTTAATTTGTAATAATAATTTATAATTTATATTTCTTTTGCTTCTCGAATGTTCTAGAGAGAATATTGATTGAACATGTTTAAAGTCACATGGCCAATCATTAGGGTTGTGGAAAGAAAACAACAAGATGATTATATAATAATAATATTTAGTCTCATAATATATATATATATATATATATATTATTGTATACATATATTATTAAATATATATAGTCTTATATAGATAATGTTAATTATATATAGATAATTAATATATATATATAGACTATATATCAAGTAGATAAGTGATATTATAACTTTAATATTGTACAAAGATGTATACTATTAATTACATAACTACAAATTATGATGTAAATAAATCAATTAATTAATTAACTATACTAATCCAGTAGTATATAAATTATAACCATATCATTAAGATTAATGAAAAAAACCATCCACTACCCCTTTTGATTAACTAGATCAATATATAAATTGATCATTTTCATATCAACCTTCTTAATGAATATACTCCCTTTATATTTGATATTTCATTAGTATTACTATTATCATTATATTGATTTATTAAATCATAATGCTTTTTAATAGGGAAATAAAACGGAACTATCAATGAAATAGCAATATATGATCTTATAAGATTTTTATTAAGTGTTGCATACATTGATTATATTGAGTTAATGTTGTGGGTATATGGTTATATTGATTATATTGATTATATTGATTATATTGATTATATGGTTTTGTTTATATTGATTATTATAAATTTAATTGTATATAGTTCAAACTTATGTTTAAAGATATTTGTGTCAATTCTATTTATATATATATATCTTATAGAGACCTGCGGTATTACCTTCTAATTTTACTTGTAAGGTTATTTTCTTACCCAAATTGTGGATATCTCTTTAAGTGGTGTGATAATTTATTATATGAGGCGGATTTAATTACCTTAAAAAAACATCAGACGACAATAAACAAATTATATAAAATTACGTCTAGTTAATAAATATTACATAATTCCCAAGGTCAACTGATATCCCCACCAAATTCCAAGATCATATAAATATGGTTATGTAATAAACAATAGCCAAAGGGGGTTAATATTCAACCAGTAAGGTTTAATTAAATAGTAATCAAATAACAATATTATTATATTCAATAGATATATCACAATATATAAAAAAACCAGAAGGGTATTTATTAATGTTGATTAATATAATTATGGATGTTATATGATACCATGATCATATAATAATTTATAACCTCACAGGAATATAATCGTTAATTGAAATGATTATACCCAGATGTTAATATTGTTTATAAATGTATCGAGTTTAAGTTACAATATTATATTATACTATATGTTATATTATACAAAATCATGTTCATCTAAATTATATTCCATACAAAAAAACATTTCATTCAAAGAAATTTGTAATTCATTAATTTTATAACCAAATGTATAATAACTAATTTCATCCAAAGATTTAATTAACCAATTAGAATTTTCTCCATTAAATTCTATTAAAGAATCTAAATAATCGATTAAATTTTGTATTGAAAATTTATAAATAATCCAACCATATACAATAAATTTAATAATTTTAAATTTTTCCAACGATTTAAATTGAAATTGTGCTATCAAATTATATTGATTTATTCTTGTATATAAAATATATCTATTAATTTCATAATTTCTAATTGGTAAATTATTATTAAATCCATATAACCATTCATTCCATAATTCTTGAATGGAATAATTCATTGGATAATTTTCATAGTTATAAATATCATACAATTTTGATTTAATCATTGAATGATTATTGATATAATTTAATTTTCTATAATAAAAACAATCAATATTTGGATAAAATATACAGGAATTTGAAATTTTATTCAAATCCAGTTTAATATAATTTCCCAATATATTAATTTGAAAAATTTCTTTAAATATTTCTAAATTGATAAAATTTAAAAAAAATTTATAAGATTTTAAAATTGTAATACAAAATTTAATATCATTAAATAATTCTCTAGTCATTTGAAATCCAATACATTCATCAAAAATTTTAAACCACCATTCCCAAAATTGTTCACCTTTTAATCTTGAAAAATTTAACTCAATTTCTTTATCAATAATTTGCAAAATTTTTTTAATACTAGCTAAATTGATATCATTATTAATAGGATCTTGTTCTTCATTATCAAAATCATATTGAAATCTAAATTCATCTCCAATATCTGTTGAATATGAATTAAAATGATGGCTAATTTCATCAAGTTCTGGAGAATTCGGTAAACTTTTGATATATGGATGATAAATTTGTACTAATTTTGCCAATGATTCTAAATTTTCCTTATTAATTTTTTTAAACAAAGATCTTGATCTTATGGGTAATTTTCTTTTCCGATTGGGCGCTTTATAAAAATTTTCATCTTCATCATCGAAATGTTTATCATCATTATCATTGGACATTAATAATAAATTTGAAGAATCTCTCTCTTTTTTAATACGAGCTTCAATATTTTCAATTGATGCTTTAAATTCCATAATATCATGTTTTCTTGAATCAAAATATCGATATTTTTCATCTGAATTTTTGAAAAAATTGGAAACTGTTTGATCAGAAGTCAATGATTCAAATATATTTTTCATATATTGACCATCTTTTGCGGTTTGTTTATTGATTAATTGATTTGTTTCTGGGAAATTTTTTTCAAAATAATAGTTGGTTAACAATTTTTCATATTCTTGTACAGTAACAAATTTATTATTCAAAGGTTTATATTGTTGTAAAAATTCCACTTCCCATTTAACAAGATCATTTGATGAAGCGAAAAATTCACCTTCATCAGTAGATATTGAAACCATTTTAATATTTTCCATGGCGGCAAGTTTCCCCATAATGTTATCAAATATTGGATCAGCTGAGGGGAATTTGAAACAATTTTCAACCATTAAACTATATGTAAAATCCCTTGATAATTGAATGGGTTTTTTGGAAGGATCTGGTTTATAATGTTTGAATAGTTTTGGATCATAATTGGGTGCTTGATAGATTGTTTTACCTTTCATATTTTCTTTATAACTCAGTTAATTGAATATATATATTATAGGAATTTTGATGGAGATGAAGTATTCAATATTTTTGGGTTTCTTAAACTATAAAAACATCATTTTGTTATTTGTTTAGATACAACAATAAAAAATAATGTAAAAGTACCACAAAAACCCTCCCCCATATAGAAAATAAAGGAAATTACTAACAATAACAACAACAATAGCAATAACAACCACTTTAGTTTATAAATAATACTTTATACCGATTTATAAATAATCACCATCATTTTATATCTCATTCATCTTCTAATCTTTAATCTCTAAAACCTTTTATTTTGGCAAAATGGGTGTGACTTTTTGTTGATGATTTTTTTTGTTTCAGTTGTTTGTCCCGGCACGTGATCAAGTTTTGATTATTTGTAATTGGCGTAATAATTGAAATAGGAATTACACCCGTTAAAAATTGACTGATCATTTGTTTAAATTTCCTCGATAAATTTGACGTGTGTGGTACAAAAGTGGCAAAAAAAAAAGACAGAGACAACCACATCAAAATGAAACCCAATAGTTACGGGTTAGTTAGATATCTTTATCATATATTTCAAAATACATCAACAGTAATAATGCCTTCATTAGAACAACTGACTAATCAATTGAAACTTGCATTTGAAAATAAAGATTATACCAATGTTGATCAATTGCTTACTCCAATCAAAGTTTTATTAATTGAAAATGATTTGTTGATACCAAATCAATTAAAATTCAAAGATTCAGATTATATAAATGATTTAATTATATCAAGATCTATTTTAGAAATTGGTGCTATAAGTTCAATTAATTTAAAAGATTTTATCAAATTTTCTAATTATGTTTCTCAATTAAAAGTTTTTTATTTCAATTCGGTCGAAGAATTGAATAAATCAATTAAAAAGAATAAAATTCTTTCTTTATACCTTTTATTATTATTAAGTAATGGAGATATTGTTAAATTTCATCAAGAATTGGAATTTTTAACTTATAAAATTCCTAAATTAGATTCAGATTTATATCTAAGTTATCCAATAAATATTAAAAATTGGTTATTAATTGGGGATTATGAAAAGGCAATTTCAAATATTTTAAACGAATCATCTGAAGTTAAAATAAAATTAAAAGAATTCAATATATTCAATGAAACTTTATTGAATACAATTAGATTAGAAATTTCAGAATCGATTAAAAATAGTTATAAATCTTTACCATTTTTAAATGCAAAATATTTATTATTTTTTGCAAATGAAAAAGAAGTTGAAATATTTGCAATTGAACAAGGTTGGTCATTTGATAAAAATGTTTTATATTTTAAACAAAATGATGATGTTGTTAATGAAGATAATAATATTGATCAATTGACAAATTATGAAAAATTGGTTAAAAATACTTTAAATTATGCCAAAGAAATAGATTCAATTATTTAAAACAATAGGTAAATAGGTAAATAAAATTATATAAAAAAAAACAATTTTTTGAAGAATGATACAAATTTTTGAATCAAGAGAAAAAAAAAAAGTTGTAAAGTTGATTAGTCTTTTCCTATAATATTAAGATATATTACAAAAATATAGATAAAGGAAATATTTTCAAATAATTAACAAGATCTCTCGATTCTATCTTTAAACTAAATATATTTATCTTTAAATAAATATCAAGATTATCTACATATATTTGATATAATCTTAAGTGGCTATTGAACAATAGATTATATAGTATATATTATCCATGGACTGTAAACACAAATTGATCCAATTAACAATTAAAAAAGAGCCAAACATATTAATCTTTTTAAAAGAATTACACAGAAATAGGTTACATGAAATAATGATATCTAAAGTTTTAACTCGGTTTGTACCAATGTGTTTTATCTTTGGTTTTTGTGAAGTTAGGACTCGAGTTAGTAGTTACACAAATACAAAACACCAAAAAATTTAACACAAAATTATACTGAATATTGTATTTCTCTTATTTGTGTAACATCAAATATACAATTATTCTATATTTATAATATGAATTATTGATATACAATGTATGAGTTTTGCGGTTTAAAGTTGAATTTTTGTGTCAATAGTGTGAGGAAATTTTATTTTCCCTGAGTACAAAAAAAAACAGAACACAAAAACACAAACAAAAAAAAAATATTTGCTTAAAGAACACAATTCCATAAAAATTTTCATTCCTTTTACACAACACAATATTTAGTTTGTTAACTCTTTAGTGATTTTTTTTTTTCAATTTCAAATAATCATCCTGGTATTATTTATTCATTTGTTTTCATCAATCAAGGCTTTAAGCCAGAATACCGATATACTCAATCATCAATATAGAGGGTTTATTATTGTGTTGTCAACTCATTTATATGGTTCAAGATATTTTTGGTGAGATTGAAGAACTGATTACTGATTTGAAGACTGATTTTTGAAAGTGAAACCTATGTTTTTATCTCACTCCGGCTAGGTGAATCTGAAAAGATGAAGTTTGATTTGAAAGTTTGAAAGTTTCTGAAATCTGGGTTCATTTAAGATTCAAGTTTTTATGAGATTCAAGTTTTTGTGAGATTCAAGTTTTTGTGAGATTGAAGAACTGATTACTGATTTGAAGACTGATTTTTGAAAGTGAAACCTATGTTTTTCTCACTCCGGCTAGGTGAATCTGGAAAGATGAAGTTTGATTTGAAAGTTTGAAGGTTTCTGAAATCTGGGTTCATTTAAGATTCAAGTTTTTGTGAGATTCAAGTTTTTGTGAGATTGAAGAACTGATTACTGATTTGAAGACTGATTTTTTGAAAGTGAAACCTATGTTTTTCTCACCCCGGCTAGGTGGATCTGGAAAGATGATGTTTGATATGAAAGTTTGAATGTTTCTAAAACCTGGGTTTCCTTAAGATTCAAGTTTTTGGTGAGATTGAAGAACTGATTACTGATTTGAAGACTGATTTTTGAAAGTGAAACCTATGTTTTTCTTCACTCCGGCTAGGTGAATCTGAAAAGATGAAGTTTGATTTGAAAGTTTGAAGGTTTCTGAAATCTGGGTTCATTTAAGATTCAAGTTTTTATGAGATTCAAGTTTTTGTGAGATTCAAGTTTTTGTGAGATTGAAGAACTGATTACTGATTTGAAGACTGATTTTTGAAAGTGAAACCTATGTTTTTCTCACCCCGGCTAGGTGGATCTGGAAAGATGATGTTTGATATGAATGTTTGAAAGTTTCTGAAATCTGGGTTTCCTTAAGATTCAAGTTTCCTTAAGATTCAAGTTTTTGTGAGATTGAAGAACTGATTACTGATTTGAAGACTGATTTTTGAAAGTGAAACCTATGTTTTTTCTCACTCCGGCTAGGTGAATCTGGAAAGATGAAGTTTGATATGAAAGTTTGAATGTTTCTAAAACCTGGGTTTCCTTAAGATTCAAGTTTTTGGTGAGATTGAAGAACTGATTACTGATTTGAAGACTGATTTTT
>JAKTTK010000217.1:0-11317 GCA_030581415.1 Waltiozyma mucosa
GATGTATCTAATAAATTTATTCCTGAAGTTGGTTCTTTTAATTTAAATTTCCCAATTGGTTCAAGTGATAATACAGAATTAAATGAATCCATTTGGAAAAATTTTAAATAAGATTTTTGTCCATCGTATAATTTTATATCTTGATCTTGATTATTATTGATTATTTTATAACAATGAGGTAAATATACAATTTTATTCAATTGGAAACATTTTTCAATCAATTTTAAAGTTTGTAATTCATTATCCATTGACATATAAATGGCAATTGATTTAGAATTTTGAAATATTGAAGATTCAATCAATTTTGATATTACATTATTTGATTGGATTAAAATTTCATCTTTAGTTAATGAATTTAATATCAATTTAATTTCTTTCCTTATAATATTTTTATTCATTATTGATAAGCCAAATTATAATGATTATGACTTATAGTTATAATTTGAGTTTATATGATTTGTATGTCTATTACGTCGTTTTTTAAAAAAAGTTTAAGTGACTCACGTGATGAGTCATTTTTCGTCACGTGACTAAGAATTTTTTTTTTCCCGTCTTTTGTACCGGTCAAAAAAGAAAAGATCTTCTTTGTCCGCTGAGGCGTCTAATTTTTATAGATTATCGTCCAATGTTTTGTAATTTTTTTTTTCTTTAAATTATTCAATCATATTTAATCAACTGGTTTGTCACCTTTAAATCGATCCTTTTTTTTTTTTTTCAACTGGAAAACCAAAAGTTGAGACCAAAAGTTTAAAAAAAAAAAAAAAAAAAAAAGTTATATATATCTAAAGAATCCCCTCTCTTTATTCATTCTTTTTTTTTTAATAGTCCTTCTCTTAAGATGTTGAATAGATTATCATCATCAATTAAAAATAATTTAAAATTAGGTAAAATGTCTTTACATACAGTTACCAAAGATTCAACATCAAATTTATCAAAATTAGATTCATCAAAATTACAAATCACTAAGATTAAAACTCCAAAACAACCATTACCAAATGATCAATTAAAATTTGGTCAAACTTTTACCGATCATATTTTAAAAATTCAATGGAATTCTGAAAAAGGTTGGGGATCACCATCAATTGAACCTTATGGTCCAATTTCTCTTGATCCTTCAGCTTGTGTTTTCCATTATTCATTTGAATTATTTGAAGGTTTAAAAGCTTATAGAGATTCAAAAGATCAAATTAGAATTTTTAGACCTAATAAAAATATGGAAAGAATGAATAAATCGGCTGATAGAATTGTATTACCAACTTTTGAATCTGATGAATTGATCAAATGTATTGCAGAATTGATCAAATTGGATAAACATTTAATTCCAAAAGATAAAGGTTATTCATTATATTTAAGACCAACTTTAATCGGTACCACTGCAGGATTAGGAGTTGGTACCCCAACTGATGCATTATTATACGTTATAACTTCCCCAGTTGGTCCTTATTATTCAACTGGATTTAAAGCTGTTAAATTAGAAGCTACCGATTATGCCGTTAGAGCTTGGCCAGGTGGTGTTGGGGATAAAAAATTAGGTGCAAATTATGCTCCATGTATTAAACCTCAATTGGAAGCTGCATCAAGAGGTTATCAACAAAATTTATGGTTATTTGGTGAAGAAAAATATATCACTGAAGTTGGAACCATGAATGTATTTTTTGTATTCAAAGATTCTAAAACTGGGAAAAAGGAATTAGTTACTGCCCCATTGGATGGTACAATTTTAGAAGGTGTTACAAGAGATTCTATTTTGGAATTAGCAAGGGAAAGATTGGATCCAAATGAATGGATTATTTCAGAACGTTATTATTCAATCTATGAAGTTGAAGAAAAGGCTTCTAAAGGTGAATTAATCGAAGCATTTGGTTCTGGTACTGCTGCTGTTGTTTCACCAATTAAAGAAATTGGATTCCATGGTAAAGATATTCAAGTTCCATTATTAGAAGGTGAACAATTCGGTCAATTGACTAGAGATGTTGCCGATTGGATTGCTAAAATTCAATATGGTGATGAAGAATATAAAGATTGGAGTTATGTTGTTGCTGATTTATCAGAAAATTAAAAAAATTGATAAATTTTTTTTTACAGTTATATAGATATTTAGAATAAAAAAAAAAAAAATTTTTATGAGTCCTTTTTTTTTTTTAGATCTTATAAATAATTTATGTATCAAATCTAACTGATTTTCTTCTAATTGGTTGAATTCCATCAACATTTAATTCAAAATCTTTCATATCTTTAGTCAATTCAATTATATCTGGTCTTTCTGAATTATTATTACCTATATTATTATTATCAGAATTCATACTTAATTTTCGAACTTTTTTAGCAATTGAACCATTAGGATTTAATTCTAATTTACATCGATCACAATTACATTTAAATCCATATTTAATTCTTAATTCTTCTTGTCTTTCAGGCAATAAATGATTTGAATTGTTCAAATAATTAATTGATAATTCTTCATCAATCATTATATCTCTCTTTGAAATCAATTTAATTCCTTCAATTAAATTATTTCCAATAAATTCAATTTTACAATTAGGTATACAACTATGATTTAAATTTGATTGAATTGAATAAATTGATCCATTAAAATTGTTTAAATTATAAGTTCCAATCATTTGTAAATATTTTGATAAATCATCGTCAAATTGATTTTCTAATTGACTAAAAATTGAATTAAATAATTCAAATCCATTTGACCAAATTTCATTAGTTTTCTCTTCTTTCAATTCATCATTATTTGAAAATTTAGCTTTATATCTTATATCTTGACCAATTGTAGCTAATGAATCCCAAATAATTTTTTTTTTTGGGGGAAAATCATCAAATATAATACAGGATTGAATTAATCCAATTGCAAACCCTGCTTGCCAATTATTTTCTAAACAAAAATTTTCATATTTTAACCATTGAGATGATTTAATTTTATTATTATGATGGGTTGAATGTCTTAAATATTGATGTAATATATCTTTTTTTTTACAATTGATTGAACACCATATACCTTGACATGAATTACAATCTAATTTATTCAATATATTAGATTTTTTCAAATTTTTCCTTTTAGATTGAGTTATAGATGATAATGAAGATTGATCATTAGTTATCAACAATAAATTCCCACAATATATACAAGCTTTACCTAATTTCATCAAATTTAAATGGTCTAATGGTGGAATGAAAAATAAAGGTTCTAATTCTTGGAAAATTAGGGAATTTGAATCTATTGAAGTTTTAGTAAATAAACTTTTACCCTTGGAATTTAATTTTAAATATAAATTTGATGGTAAATTTAAATCTATTGAAGGTATAAAAGATTTAATATCTGATGAATAATAAAAATTTTCTGGATATATTAAATATTCATATTTTTTCAAAATTGATTTGAATCTTTTTTCACTTATTAACCAATTATTATTTAATGATTTAATAGATTGAAATAATTTATTAATAGTTAATTTTTTAAATTCATCAATATTTGAATTTTTGAAACTTTTAATAAATTCTAAAATTTCAATTTCATTAGGTGATATTTGATCTTTAACATTATCATTATTCCTTATTTCCATTATATATATTAATTACCTCAATAGAATAACTATAATCTATTTGTATACCATTGAAAAACAATCCCCCTTTTTAATTCTATGAATTATAATTATAATTAGTTTAATAGTTTATTATCAAAGGTAAGTTGTAAGTTGTTTGAGTTTTTGTATGCTTGATCGAATATTTCATGATCATGATGAATTTTGTCTGATCTGATTATGTAATGATTATATAATGGATTGTATTTTGTCACATGATCTATAATCTGATGACTAATATATTTAGTAATCATGATTATGTAATAATATCATATATATCTCAAATGACCATAAAAATTGACATATTCAAATATTAAAAGTTTCAAATTAGATTTGAAGAGATAATTCCATGTTAATTGATTTAATTGAATATATTACAAGATCATATATAATATATTTTTAATATATTTAGGGGATTACCATTAAGAATATTTCTTTTTTTATCAATGTTTAAAAAATCATTTCAATATCAATTGTTTAAAAGATTCAATTCATCATCAAAAGTGGGGTTTATACCACCACAATCAATTACAACCAATACAACCAATACAACTAAAGATAACAATACAAACAATACAAACAATAACAATAAAACTTCTAATTTACCTCTCTATATTGCATCATTTTTACTTGGAGCTGGTATTGCTCAATTTTTCCCACTTAGTGAAATTGCAAAATTTTGGATTTCAGAACATTTACCTCAAGATTCTTTACAATCCAATAAATTTAAACAAAATTTAGAAAATGATTTAAAAAATTTAAAAATTTATAATCAATTGATTAATGATTCAAATTATGAATCAATTAGAGCTTGGAATTATATCGATTCAAATCATATTGTAATGACTCAAGATTCTTTATCAGTTCCAGGTGGATTTGCTATAAAACCAATATTATTTTTTAATAAATCCAAACCAGGAAATTCAATTTCAATCATTCATGTTGGTGAAAAATTAACTGGTTATCCATTTATAATTCATGGTGGGATTTTAGCAACAATTATTGATGAAATTTTAAAAAGATCAAGTTATTCAAATCCTTTAAAATATAAAGCAAATTTATTAAAAACTGAAAATTTACAATTACAATATAAATTTCCAACATTTGCTAATCAATTTTTAATTTTAAAAACTGAATTATTATCAAATGGAGAAATTGAAGGGAAATTAACCAATTTAAATGGGAAAACTTTGGTAATTGGTAAGGGGAAATATCAACCAATTTTAGATATATAACTTAAAAAAATTTAATCTTAAATCTTCTAAACTATAATCTTAATATATTTAATATATAAATTATATGATTTCAAGATAACTTTATAATATATTTGCTCAACTGAGGTCGACAAATAATATCACGTGACAATTTGTTCCAATGATTATATAATCATACACGCGAAACTGTTTTATAAAAAGTTTTCAGGATTTTGTTTTTGTTTTTATTTTTATTTTTTTGGGGGGGAATTTTTTTGTGTTATATAAAAAGACACAAACTTTAAAGAATAAGAGTTGGAGGATTTAAATATTAGTCTCATATATTGATATTTTGATTCATTATCCTTTATATTCATTGTTCACTATATCTTATTTTTTTGTATTTATTTTAAATGGCTTTTTTATTCAAAAGAAATCCTAAAACTCCATCAGAATTAATACGAACTTTAAATGAACAAGTTATAAAATTTGATCATTCAAATAATGATAAAAGAAAACTTCAAGATGAAATTTCAAGATATTTAAATTCAATTAAAATAATATTACATGGTGATGAAGATAATGATCCTCAACCTGATTTAATTGCTCAATTAGCTCAAGAAGTTTATCAAACTGATATCTTATACAATTTAATTTTAAATCTATCAAATTTAGAATTTGATTCAAGAAAAGATGTTCAAACTTTATTCTCAACTCTATTAAGAAGACAAATTGGTAATAGATCACCAACAGTGGATTATTTAATTTCTAAACCAAAAATTTTAAATTTATTGATGAAAGGTCCTGAAATTCCTAATATAACTTTGATAACAAATTCAATATTAAGAGATTGTATTAAATTAGAACAATTGAATAAAATTTTATTGGATGATATTACAATTTGGAAATTTTTCCAATTTGCTCAAACTGGAACTTTTGAAAATATGACTGATTCATTTCAAACTTTAAATGAATTGATAACAACCCATAAAAAAATTTCATCTCAATGGTTATTGATAAATTCTAAAGAATTTATAATTAAAATTAATAAATTAATAGGTTCAAATAATTATGTTACCAAAAGACAATCGATAAAATTGTTATCTCAATTATTATTAACAAGATTTAATACTCAATTCATGTTAATTTATGTAAATGATCCAGAAAATTTAAAATTAATTATGATTTTATTGAGTGATAAATCTAAAAATTTACAACTGGAAAGTTTTAATGTTTTTAAAATATTTGTTGCAAATCCTAAAAAATCTAAATTAATAAGTGAAATTTTGATTAAAAATAGAGATAAATTGTTGAATTTTTTAGAAAAATTTAATCCAATAATTGATAGAAAAGATGATAATTTATTCAACGATGAAAAGGAATTTGTTGTTCAACAAATTAATGATTTACCAAGATTAATTATATCCAATAATAATCCTAATAATATTGTCAATATTAATAACAATCAACAATAATATTAAGAAATTTTTTTTTAAGAATCTTTTCTATTTGCATATTTAATAACCCATATTTATTCTATATATTTATTATATATCTACATCATATCAATAATCCTTCTAAATCTTGTAAATTTTTAGATTTCTTTAATTGAGAATCATCAATTTTTATTTCATTAATTGGAGTTTGAAATGGAACATTGGGGAAATTTAATCCCAATAAATCATTATTATCATTGATATTATCTTTTACCAATTCAATTTCATCAACATTATTAGTATTATCTTGTATCAACTCAATTTCATTATTATCATTATCGTCATAAAATTGTTTAAATTCATTGAGATAATAATAAATTCCTGAAATTTGTTGATCAATTACTAAAAATTCTAATTCAATTGCAAGTTTTAAAATTTGTTCCGTAATTAATAAACTCCATTGGAAAAATTCTGAAATTTGTAACATTGTAACAAATTTAAAATTATAACCATCCAATATTCCATAAATTTTAACAAAATTGTATAAATTTTTTAAAAGATTTTTGGAATATTTATTATTTGATTGAATTATAACATAAATTTTATCAATTTTTTGTAAAATTAAGGGTAAATTCAATTTAGAAAATAATTTACAAGATTCTATTAAATCAATTGGTGAAATTAATTGAAATCCAATTCTTGATCTATTATAAAGAACAAATAAATCCAATAGAGAAATTATTCCACCTTGATTTTCTAATGTTCCATTATCCAATAAAAATTCTGAAATTTGTCTCGATAATTCTTGTTGAGAATTTTGAATATTAGTGGTATTATTATCATCAAATATTGAATGTTTAACTTGATTTATTAGATTTGAATCTGGAATCAAAGTTTTAAAAGAATTTGTCAATTTCATAATTTCATTTGCCTTATTCAATAAAGTTTCAAAATCATCCAATGAAGAATTAATAATTGCTTCATTTTCAGCATTTTGATCATCTTGAATTTTAGATAATGAATGAATTCCAAATATTGGTGGTGAGGATGATGATGATTTTAAATTATTATTTGAATTGATTGAATTTTTATTGACATTACCATTATTAATTAAATTATCCCAATTCAATTTTTCTAAAACTTGATTAAATTTCTCATAGAATAATTTTTCACCTTTTAAATGGAAACTTAATTTAATAAATTTAAATTTTGAATCATCTAATCCATCATTTGAAAGTTCTAATTGAAAATTTTTAGATGAAATTCTATCATCAATTATTATTTTATTATCATTATTATCATTTATTGGTAATAAATTCCCACAAATTTCACAATTTCTTAAATAATAATGGTTAAGAAATGTACAAAATTGACATTCAATTTGTACTTTTTTAGATTTATTATTCTCATCATTTCGATTAGATATTGAAGTTTTAATAACTGATTCAATCAATTCTTGATTTGATTTAATTCCACAAGTTGAACAAATGGGGAGATTATCTTTATTAGAATAATTAAAATTTATATCAATTTCATTAGAAGATGAACAAATTTGACAATTCCAATGAATCAATGGTTTAACATTATTATAATTTGATGATTTAGTCTCAATTGATGATGATGATTTTTTGAAGAAAATTATCAATTTAGGTGATGATTTTAAAAATCTTGAAGTATAATCAATATATTTAACATCCATTAATTCAATTGATAATGAATAATCTTTTGGATTATAATTATCTATATAGATCAATCTTTGAGAAGTTAAATAAATTCTACCATTTTGTCGTTTTAAAATCTTGGATTTCCCCTGATATAATCCTATATTATTTTCAAAATGTATATCTAATTCACCCTCTCTAAGTACTGGTCTATCACCTCCTGATAATTCCACAGTATGCCAATATGGTAACAATTGACCCATAATTGCTCTTGTTGTTTGTTGATAATCGATTGAAGTTTTGTCTTATAATTGAATGTAAAGATAAATTTATATTATAAATATTATTAATCTACTTTATACTATTATAACTCATAATGTATTATACCATAAGTT
Source organism: Waltiozyma mucosa (assembly GCA_030581415.1). NCBI lineage: Eukaryota > Fungi > Ascomycota > Saccharomycetes > Phaffomycetales > Wickerhamomycetaceae > Waltiozyma > Waltiozyma mucosa. Next base: position 8,276 of record JAKTTK010000217.1, read on the forward strand.
TTAGAATCAATACTATCTTATATATCATCATTTTATATATTAGAATTGCAAATGTTTGTTTTTGTTTTTGTTTTTATCACATAAATTGGTAGGTACACTTTGTTTTTATATAATCAATTATTAAGCATCAAGACACCTACAAGTACGCTTATGTAATCTATTAGTAATTATGCATTATCTTTTTGATTTTAATATCAACAAAGCTTCGTTTTAATTAAACCAATGGATCTTAATTATATTAACAATTATGGATATTATAATATTATATATGATTATATATATGTAAGATATTATATGTTAGAAGTATATATTGATCAATATACTTTAAAATATTTAAATTTTTAAATTATAAACTATAATAATTATGGTAAATAAATAAATAATATTATTGGAAAATTGATTGAAATTGTAATTCGTGAGAAATTTTTATATTGACTGGGTGATTATAAATTTTTTGTGTATATAATTGAAGATATGATTGGTCTATTTTCCAAAATCAAAGGTTTATTTCTCTTATTTTTTTTTATAAATAATAAACCTTTAATCTTGTTTTATCCATTATATATAGTAAAATTGTATAGAATCAATAATCTGTCGTTCCACAATTAAAAATCCCACCAAAAAAAAAAAAATATTTATTGAAATGCTAACATTATATCCTTGATCTATAGATAATTGGAGATTTAAATTAAATGAAATTATTTCAAAATATTTAAAAAGTATTAAAATTTTATTATTAAACAAGTTGTTATAATTTTTGAGATTCTTTTAATTTTTTTTGTTTGGGTGTTATTTTATCGGGGAAAAAAAAAAAAAAGAACAAGCAAAAAAAAAATAAAAAGTGCCTTGATAAACTTTGATTTATTTTTTGATAAATTCTTCAATCAGTTTTTATAGATTTATCATTAAATTGACCTCTCTTTATAGATATTATAGACATTATAGATATAGATAGAAAGAGAGAGAGAGAAAGATGGTTAAAGAATCAGATTTTGTAATATCATTGATAGTATGTTAGAAAAAATTGATATGATATATACATAAACCGTTATTATTGTTATTATTATTGTTATTCAAATTTTCTTAGTTACTAACTAATGGAAACTCTTAAGAGTGGAGCAGCTGCTGGTACTTGTACAGATCTTATATTTTTCCCCATAGATACAATTAAAACTAGACTTCAAGCAAAAGGTGGATTTTTTTTAAATGGTGGTTATAAAGGTATATATAGAGGATTAGGTTCAGCTATAATTGCATCTGCCCCATCTGCATCATTATTTTTTGTTACTTATGATACTTTAAAATTAAAATTAACTCCCTTGGTGAAACAAAATTTCCAAAATCAACAATTAGGTATGGTATTAACTCATATGTTTTCAGCATCTTGTGGGGAAATTGCTGCATGTATGGTTAGAGTTCCAGCAGAAGTTATTAAACAACGAACTCAAACTTCAGTAAAGTCCAATTCATCATCATTTAATACTTTTAAATCAATATTATCAAATAGAAATAAAGAAAGTTTAATCAAGGGGTTTTATAGAGGTTGGGGGACTACAATTTTAAGAGAAATTCCATTTACAATGATTCAATTTCCTCTATATGAATATTTAAAGATGAAATGGAAAAATTTGAATAAGAGCAATATTGATAATCCAATTCAAGGTGCAATTTGTGGATCAATTGCTGGTGGTATAGCTGCAGCTTTAACAACTCCTTTGGATGTATTAAAAACTAGAATCATGTTACATGAAAATAGAATTTCTTTGATAAAATTGATCAATAATATTGTTAAAGAAGAAGGTTTTAAAGTTTTTTTCAATGGAATTGGTCCAAGAACTTTATGGATTAGTACAGGTGGTGCAATATTTTTAGGAGTTTATGAATTTATAAATTCAAATTTAAAAACAAAATGAAACCCCAATAAAATAATTCAACGAGATGAAATTATAAATTTATTTGTTCCAATTTTTTGTCGTTTAGCAAATTTAACTATAAATTTTTCAAAATTTATATTTTTGGTATTAAATTCTTCAATAAATGGAATTAAATCGATTAAATCCCAATTTTTTTGTAAATTAAATAAATAATTCAATCGATCATTAATATTTGGAGGTAAATTTGATGAAATATATCTAATTTCATCCCTTGATGATATAAAATATGAACCTTTTAATAAATTTAAATCAATTAAACTTGGACAAAATGGAGGAAATTCAGATTTCCAATTGATTAAAAATTCATTGATTGGAATTGAATTATTAAAACAATATTTTTCTAATGAAATTATTCCATACCATTTACTAATTTTTAATTTATTCAATTGGAAAATTAATTCTTTATCTTGATTTATTGATGAAAATTTTATCAATATAGTTTTCACAATATCAATTGAAATTGGGTTTAAATCAAATTTAATCAAATTAAAACATTGAATTAATGAAAATTTATCGTTATCAATTGAATAATTATTTGCCAATAAATTCATAATTAATATATGTAATGATTTAGTTATAAAATTTTTGGATAATATTATAGGAATTTCATCTATTGATGAACCATTTAATTCATTCCATTTTAAATCAAATTGATTTTTAGATATTAAAGAATTTAATTTTAAAATTTCAATATTATTTTGAGATTTATCTATATCTTGACCGTTATAAATTTGTATATTATTTATATCAATTGAACCTTCAATTTCATGACATTCAAATACAGAATTCAATTTTGTAAATCCATAGAGCACATCATCATTATCATTAGACATAACTAATACTGTATTTGAATGATTTCTTTGTTTAATTTGATAAGTTTTATTCTCACTACATAAAACTATATCTGAATTTTCATCCAATGATTTGATTTGTAAAAGTTCTTCTTTCCCATCTTGTAAAATGTTTAAAATTTCTATTGGTAATTCTATAACTTTATATGAATTATCTAATTGAACATCAGCTACAATATCATAATTAGATAAAGTCATTACTAGGTTTAAAAGATAGATAAATCCATGATTAAATTATATATTCTAATCATCACAAA
>JAKTTK010000218.1:0-10289 GCA_030581415.1 Waltiozyma mucosa
TTAGCGAACTCCTCGGCATTCTTATTATGGGAGACCAATATCTTGATTAGGACACCTTTGCATCGAACGCGTATCTTTCAAATCTAAAAAAAATTGACGAAACTTTATATCTTTGCGCAAATGGAGCATCTTAGTTTTTTTAATAATATTTATACAACACTGACGCGGTGCTTTTCATACATCAACTAAGCTTGCCTTCTTGTAGAACTTTTTTTTTTATAACATGAGTCTTCGAAAGTCTAATTAGCAACCACAATCCCTAGTTGTAAACTAATAAGGGTGCACTGCAACCCAAAAGAAAAGATTGTAGGTCTCAAAGACACAGCTTTGTAAAATAAGACTGTTTGATTGCATCGAATCGGGCCCTGTCTATATTTTATTGTATATGATCAAGCATTTCACATGCTTGTGGATGCATATTTGGTGAAACGAGCGTTGGGCTTTTCAGTTAAGTGAATCTCGTGGCAGATTCGGAAAGTGAAATACCAAGGAGCGTGAAACAGTATAGTCTAAAAGCATTTACGATCAGAGTAATCCCAAGACAAAAAACTTTATAGACTTTGTTTATAGTGCACATCATCTTGAGGGTATGGGAAGCATGAGGCGAGGGAAAAATTCTGGCTCTCAGAGTTGATCAAACTTGGTTTCTTGTACTTCGGCTATGATGTTTTGATCTCCCGAGAGATGCTTAAAAAACGCGTTCTTCGGGAAAATATCAACTAGAAAATTGCTGCAAATTGATTATTTCATTGTGATACAGTGTTCACAGTTAAAGAAAAAAAAAAGCCGTTGGATAAATGTGGTAAACCTTGACAATTGCAACATGTTTAACTTCAGGCCTCATGTGGAGTATTCTCATTTCATGGAATTTCATTCAACTTGATTTTTGTCAAGTATAGTAATCTGATATAATCCGTCACTGCACGTGATTACCCAACAAAACCTATATAAACAAATGGTCGACGTTCTCGCAACTTAACCGTCTACCAATGTGTTTAATATAAGATTCATCGAGTAAATCATACGTAAACAGTACCGTATATCTGACAATTTTCAAGGTGGAAAAAAAATTTCTATCAAAAGCAGATCGCGTTTTTCACCAAATTAAGAGCTTTCACCTCGCTAGCTTGAGCATGCGTCATTCATTATGCATGGGGGTGCAGAACTATTTTTCACGTCCCAGGGCTTCCCAACCACTCATAGGTGAAACTTTTTTGTACAAAACTTGTTTCACGTTTAATATTCAAGAGTCGATCGAGATGCAACGTACGTACTACGTAGTAAGTTGTAACTAGTGAGTGTTGAACTATATAACATGTATACCACCTCTCAAATCTGATCAAATTACAAAGCAATTAATTATGAATACTACTATAATTCTTTCAACTGATTGAAATAACTATAAAAAATATACTGTACAGTATAGATAGTATAATAGTTACTAGATAATAGATTGTACACATAACACTGTATATACAGAATTTATACACATGATCGTCTGTCTCAAAAACTACCCCTGTTCAGCTCTCTGATGTTGGGCTTATTGTATATGAGCCAATACTCAATAGTTCTCATCAATATCAGCAATCGTATAGCAATCTTTAACTGGTTTTCAAATAACACCATACTACATTGATAAAATTTGGGAGTCAACTTTACTTCTCTTACAAAAAAGAGTTCAAGACAGTGACATTCAACATTATCGTATGAGCAAATTATTATCTCACAGCTTATGATAAATAAAAATATACGAAGTGAGTACTGAATAGTATATGAATGACTTTGGGAAATAAAAATAGCAAATTCAAAATGGGCGATAAAAGACAACTTTTGGTAATTTCAAATAAGTTTTTGATGTTGTGTAAGGTACTGTGTGAGTGCAGACGTAGACCACCGCTAGGATGAAGTTTGTAAGTGTGCAGTGTGTATATGCTTTGAGTCTTGACTCTGCAATTTGAAAACCATATTTAGGTTCTAAAAATAAAATCTTTAGGGCAGCAGTTAAAAATTATTATTTGAGTATTGACTCTCGACTCTTAATTTTTGACTCTTGACTCTTGACTCTTGACGATCGTGAGATCATAAATAACAAATTTTCTGATGCGTTTCGAAAATCAATGTTGAAATATTTAAAGTTCTAAATCAGCGCGTCTAAATGTTATACGAATTCTCTTTATAGGAAAACCAGAACCCCAGCTAATAGTTTAACCGAGTCGAAATTTTGTACTTTGATCTTTAAAATTTGAATTTGGACTCTGGATTTTGACGTGGCTGAAGTTTTTAAAACCTTTAAATGAATCTGAATTCCCAATTATTCGTTTAAAGATTCTAAAGAAAAAGAAATTGATTAAACTTGGATAGCCTTCAAAGACAATCTAGAGTCCTGTTAACTGCTAAGTTGTAACTAATAGCTAGCTATCACTAATTACACGCCACAAAGCGGCTGATACACGATTCTCAACCGTGGTTAATTCTTGAAAAGACGCGGTTAAAATAATATGCAGTTCTATGTGCGTATGAATACATCTTTTTCCTCTACTATTGCAGGAACAATTGATCAGCTCTGGGTTTAAGGTTTATAGTTGTTTTAGAAGATTTTCTTTATGCATATTGGAATTTCAGGTTATTTCCTTTATTGATGAAAAGCTGAAGCTCAGATGCAATGACGATTATGAGATCACTAGTGTCGATATTATTTCAAAAGAGTTATATCACACAAGTCTCACTTCTAAGTTTTCAGTACGACGTAGTAAGTTGTAACTACTTATCAATAACACCATTAGTTAGGTCACAGTACTACATGTTAATAATTACTAATCGGTACTGACAATACTTGAAGTAATTAAAAAGCTATCCCAGACAGAAAAGTTATTGCGAGATCTCGTATTCACAAATGCAAAAAAAAAGTCATTTGCAATAATGCAAGAGTTAATATGTATTGAAAAATTATCAAACTTTTTACGTTTTTTTTTTCAAATCTATTGTTCATGAACTTCAACTTGAAACATGCAGCTACCCGAAATCTGTCTCAAGATCAACTATTACTTTGAATACTCAATTCAATAACTGAATAAGTTTTCTACTATTTCAAAAACTTGAAAGTCATAAACATGCATTCCATATTTGAAAATTGACTAGTATCTGTGATGAAACCAATTGTGATTTCATAGAAGCTTACTGGTAAAATCAGGAACACAAAACTATTATACCTATAGACTATTACCAACAACCTTATACCGCTTTTGTCTCTCAATGCAAAAAACCACACCTGTATTTCTACACAATTCAATTAAAAATATAATAAAACAAATTTCATATATAAAATTATTATTCGCGTTTTGGAAAAAAAATATATATATATATATATACATAATTCTACTTACTTCTAACTCCTGGCTTCTGAGTCCCCAATGTTCGCTATTCGCTGTCTACTAGCTCGAACGTGAACACTGAGTCGCACATAAATAGTACGCAGGGCACAGAATACTGAGCGTGATCACTGACCATTGACCACTGACCACTGAAGATTAAAAATTAAAGGCGGAATAATGTAATAATTAATGCTTTACCTTTTTTTTTAAAAGATATAGAAATCACAATAGACAGCGTGGTACACCCTAGTACGCCTGTGATCTACAGATGAAAAAAAATCATAATACTGTATGCCATATTATATATAAATACTTAATAGTAAAGACTAAAAGAGCCAAGACTCAAGACTCAAGACTCAGAGTCTCAGATTTGCCAAGATTTTAAAGAATCAAGATCAGCGTAATATGTACAATCAAGTAGACTGTACTGTTGAGAAGATATGGAGGTGCATAATACATATTATTCATGTATTATGCAATGTGTAATCTGTATCATGTAGAATTGTTGTCTTACGACTGACAGTGCATAGTGCAACGCTGCATACTGCAAAAGTGATTTTTAAAACTATTTGCAATTTGCAAGTTGCAACACTCTGTGAGTCTATACTGGGCAGAGATATAAACCATTTACGTAACGCTACTTAAAAACAATGATTATCACAGAAAAATCTAATAGCAAAAAAAATGTAATCAAATTTATCCACAAATACGAATCTAATGTAAAGCGTGGGATCCAATCACGCCAATAATATGAGGTAATGTTTTTTTTTGTTGTTCCATCACAGTACGTACGGGCCGATTATGTGAATTTAGAAATACAAGGCTTTAAGCCAGGCTATTGTACATTTATCATTTACATGGTATAATAATTGGGAGTAATTACTTGAGTCCTTACTTGCAGACCTCGACCCACCTATAGCTGTTTCGTGACCTAGACTAAGATCTAGGCATTATTCAAGGTATTTTGATTTATGAAGTTGGATGTTATTCAAATATATCTCCCTCAATAGTAAATCAGACAACCTATTCCATAAATCCCGGGAATTTTTAAGTCCAATTAGCTGAGTGGAAGTTAACTAGGGTGGTTCAATATTCTACACCTTGTTGAGAGTTTGTGTTCCTGTTTTATGATTATTTACTTATTTATTTTTCAATCAACATTAAATATAACATGGATATATGTATATAAATAATTTTAAAATTAACAGGTGATCGAAATATCCTCGGTTAATCTCTTATTCGACTATAATATAGTGACTATAACAATATATTTCATATCATGACCTATATGAGGATCCTAATATCATTAATATATACATATAAAAAAAAATGTTGGTTGCTTAACAAATCTTAGGAAAACTTTTTGAATATAACGATATTGATGTAAAAAAAAGATTATATTCTATGCAATTCTTAAAAATAACTTTGTGGTGTTAATTTTATAATTCAGAATCAATAGTTTAAGATTTCTCTACAATTGAGAATTTTCAAACTTTTGTTAAGATATTCTTTGATCTTTGCAAAGTTTGATCCATTCGTAATTTTGTAGTAATTGTTGTTAATTCAAAAATTATTCGAAGCCGGCGGCATCCTTGAATAATTACAACAAATTTATAAAAATATAATCATAAGCTATAAGACAAAATCAACAGTTAAAACTAGCATTGATTTGTAAGATATGAAACAATTTATTTTTATAGCCTGAACTTGCATTAATGTAACAACTTTCAAAAAAGAAAAAAAAAACCGCAGTATTTATACGTATTAACTGATCTTATATATTAGATTCAAAAAATGTTGTATAAATTTGTTAAAAAATCAACTCCCATTTTCTTCTAGAGGTTAAAATTTGAGTTACTTAAAAAGAAATCCAACAATTTCTAAATCTATTTTGAATTAAACTTTCCGTTCAAGCCTCGTACCTTTTTAACTAGATTAAGCACTCTGTTTAATAGAAATATACCGATTTGTTTAAAAACAAAATGGTGAAAACTGCCTGGATTCCATGATCTTCCTTAACAGCCAAAAAATATTTATTCTTTTTGAGATGAAAATTTTATATTCAACTTCATCATCAGAGGTATCCATTCTTTTAATTCTCAATTCATCATATTATGATTTAATAAACGTATAATCATATTTTTCGTAAAAAAAAAAAGATTAATATTTAACATAATCTAGATATTGCAATATATGTTTTTTGTCATATTTTTATTATTCAGATAAGATTTTTGTGATTTGATTCGATACTAAAAACTAACCTCGACATTTAATATAGATGATTGAACTTAAGGGTAAAAACCAAGTCATGTAAAAAAATATTTTTTTTTTCAGTGCAACTCAATATCAAGCAATGATTTTTGATACTCAATATCGAATACTAAATTGAAAATATCTTCTTTTAGAATTTTTTATAAACATTTTTGCAATATTCATTTTCCAAATCCCAGTATCTTTATCAATTGATTCATGAGATCAAACTTTGGAATTAAACAATAAATTGGAACAATTTTGATCATAAACCTTCAAGAATTCAACCATTTTTTCCTATCTCTTATAATTACTAAGAGCTGTAGACATCAACATACTACTTTTAAAATATTATCCATTCAACCTCCCTTGCAAGAAGATAATAATAATAAAAATACAATATATATAAATATATTCCAAACCAAATAAAAATAAAATCTTTAAAGAATTATATTTGAGTTTAATTAATGTGATTCTCTAATATGGATTCATAAGCCTAATGTGTACATGTTAACAGCTATGGTATTATAATTTATATTTAATGATTCATTAAGTGTACTCAATATTCTTTAGATCATTGAAACTACCAGCTAGTTGTATTATTATTATAAATGTTAATCACAATGTTCCATAGATTTTGTTTTGTATCTTGTATCACTTGCTGCACAGATATTTTATAATTATTATATATTAATTAATATTTATATTATGTGATATAATTATATTATATAATAATTTACGGACGTCAATAGCCATAAGGTTCGGCCCGAATGCCGGTGTTCGCCGCGAAATTATTAATTTTTCATAATTTTTTCAAAATCAAATTAATTTAAAATTTTTAAACCTTGTGAATTTTTGAAGTTACATAGTTAATTATTCTGTGATTATTAATATATTATTAGTAATAAATATCATTTTCAGTAAGTTACCTTATTAGGTAATTAATTGTATTATTATTATAATTATTTATTTTATTATATAATCATCATTAAGTACAGGGCGCGCGGCCAGTAGGATGGTACAAATAAAATATATACATACAATATATAGTATAAGTACTACAGACCAAGCTATAGTTTAGAGTTATCTCAACTCATATATAAATAATTAATAATTTGAATATATATATATATATAATAGATATACTTAGACGTAGATTGAACACTTTATATATTGTTGTATTAAACCCTGAACTAGAGTTCATTATATCTAGCTGATATAATAATTACAAAATACAGGGGGGCCTGATATTCTAAATCTAATTATTTTTCATCAAATTATTACGTCTTAACCTGCATTCAATCTAATAATAATATAGAATACTTAAAATATAACAATATCTGTTGAATAAATACAGCTGGTTTTATTTAGAATATCAAATCAACTATTTACTGAAAAATTCATATATATATATATTATAGTTTTTTGTTATTGTTGGTTGGGCTCAATTTTTTTTTTTTCAATATGTCTTGTTTAATATTGAAAGGATTACATTCAACGTCGAATAAATCTAGTGTATATTTTGGAACAAATTCACTCAATCGTCATTCATTTTTAAGATCAGATCCAACATTTATAGCTAATGCAATTATTTCTCCATATTCAAAATATATATTTTATAAAAAATTATCACCTTATGTTGATATTGAACAGAATAAATTATTTACATTAAATTATAATACTATTGGATTATCAAATAGAAAAATTATCGATGATTGGATTAAAAATAACGAATTAAAATCTATTAAAATTCATGAACTTCCATTGATTCATTTTTTAGGGTTGGATGTATCTAAAAAAAATCAATCATTTAAATATAATGAATATTCAGGTATACCATATTTTGCAATTGATATTACTAACCATAATTCATTAATTTCTCAAATTGAATTACAAAATCCAAATTTAAAAACATTATCTACAAGAGAATTAATCAATAAACATATTGGATATAAAGAATCCAATATATTTGCACAGGGAAGAATGTTTTTACAATGGTTATCATCTACAAAATATTGTCAAGGTTGTGGATCCAAAACAATTCCAATTAATGCAGGATCTGAATTATTATGTTCTTCATCGAAGGAATTCAATTGTCCTGTAAAGAATTCTTCAAATCCTTCAAATGCTTCACATCCAAGAATAGATCCGGTTTTAATAACTTGTGTTTTAAATTCAAATAGAGATAAAGTATTATTTACAAGATCTTCACAGTTGAAAAAATATTATACAAATATAGCTGGATTTATTGAACCTGCAGAAACTATAGAAGAAGCTGTTAAAAGAGAAGTTTGGGAAGAATCAGGTTTATATGTATCTCAAGTTAAAATTATTAAATCACAACCTTGGCCATATCCTGCTAATTTAATGATTGGTTGTATTGGGATAGTTGATAAAAATAATAATGTTGAAAATCAAGATTTTAATTTGAATCATGATAAAGAATTGATTGAAGCTAAATGGGTTAAAATTGATAAATTAAAAGAAATCATTACGTATGGAAAGGAGAATGAAGATTCAATAATTAGAGTAGATGGTGAATTGAATGGAATTCCTAATGAAAAGACAATAGCTTATCAATTATTTAAACATGTTGTAAATACGTATAATTTATAAGGAAAATAATTAAAAAATATTTATACACAATGTATCGTTATAGTCTTATTCTAACAGCTTTAATTTGGGTATAACTATCCAATGCTTCTTCACCCATTTCTTTACCAAATCCACTCTGTTTAAATCCACCAAATGGAACTTGTTCATGAAAATCGTTATAAGTATTGATCCAAACCGTTCCTGATTTTAATTCTTTAGCAATTTTTAAAGCTTTGGAAATATTTGTCGTTTGTATACCTGCACCTAATCCATATTCTGAATCGTTAGCTAATTTAATAACTTCATCAATCGAATGAAATTTTGATATTGTTACAATTGGTCCAAAAATTTCCTCCTTAATTAATTTACAATCTTGTGGTACATCATAAAATACTGTTGGTTTAATAAAATAACCTTTTTTATAAGGATTACCATCTCCACCAGTCAAAAGTTTAATACCTGGAGTTTGTTTCCCAATTTTAATATATGATAATATGGTTTCATATTGTTTACGATTAGTTATTGCACCTTGATAATTTGATTCATCAAATGGATCACCAACTTTGACATTATTTTCTAAATGAGATTTAAAGTCAACCAATAATTTTTCATAAATTGTATCTTGAACATAAATTCTTGAACCTGATGAACAAATTTGACCTGAATTTTTAAATATTCCATTGGTTAAATTGGTTAAAGTTTCAGATAAATTACAATCATCTAATACAATATTAGGTGATTTCCCACCTAATTCTAATGTAATTTTTTTCAAATTATTTTGAGCTGATTTAATCATAACTTCTTTCCCAATTTTAGTTGAACCTGTAAAGGAAATTTTTTTAATTTTAGGATGATTTAGTATATAATCTCCACATTTAGTTCCAGAACCTGGTAAAATATTGATAACTCCTTCAGGAATTCCAGATTGAACAATTAATGAACCTAAAAATAAGGCTGATAATGGAGTTGATGAAGCAGGTTTAATTATAGTGGTATTCCCAGTAATTATAGCTGGTGCTACTTTCCAAGCAAACATTAACAATGGGAAATTCCATGGAATAATTTGTCCACATACTCCAATTGGTTCTTTAATTGTAAAATTCATATATTTATTATTTGAATCGGATTGAATTGTTCTTCCATTTAATTTATCAGCATAACCTGCAGTGGAACGGAAATAATTTATAGTTAATTGAACATCATCACGGGATAAATTTAAAGTTTTACCATTGTTAAAACTTTCAATAGATGCTAAAATTTCTGAATTTAATTCTATTAAATCAGCCAATTTATTCAACATTTTAAATTTATTTAAAGGTTCAATATTTTTCCAAATTTTATTGAATGATAAATCTGCAGATTCAATTGCATGATCAATATCATAATTTGATGCTGTAAATATTGAAGTTATTTTAGATTCAGTTGATGGATTTTCAACATCAATAGTTTCATCAGTTTCATAAAATTTATTATTTATAAATATTCCTCTTGGTTGGAAATATTTTAATCCATTAGGTAAATTGATTTGAATTGGAGTTGATAATTTCCTATTATAAGTTGATAAATTTTTGATGAATTTTAGAGGTGATAATCTTGGATTAAATTTCATTTAGATGTAATAAAGACTGTTAAAAAAGAGTTATTATACATTGAATTGAAATGAACAATTGATATATATATATATATATATATATATAATGTGGGGGTGGTGGTGAAACAGATATAAACGATTAACGAGTAATCATACTATATCATAAATGAATTTGTATAACATATAGTAAATCATGAGTCATAACGTTGGATACATAAAAAAATATATATGATTAAATTATCAATAATATTAATATTAATATAAATATGAACCTCATGATGATACCTCCTGTTTCGGAGAAGGGTGTAAATGAGACAAAAACATACTTAAAATATACACAATAAAATTAATCACCTTATGACAAAAATTTTTTTTTGGATTATGGTCGACAAATTAATCAAAAATTGATTTGAATTGAATATATTATAATAAAATCTATCAATAAACAAAATGATTATATCAATTAAGAAGCTAGTATACAC
>JAKTTK010000219.1:0-10050 GCA_030581415.1 Waltiozyma mucosa
ATTAGTCTCGATATCAAAATGATCACGCGTCGGGAAGGAATATCTAATGGTTCAAACCAATATTCCAAAAAAAGAATAATGACTGATTCAATGAATTCACCTCAATTAAAAGAGTATAATATGAATAATGATAATATTGCTAATAATACCAACAATTTGATAATTGAAGAAAAAACTACACCAAATCATAAACATCTTTCATCATCTCAAGGTTCAGGATTGAGAAGAAGTGTAGGATTACTCAATTTAAGTTTGGATTCTTCTACTTCATTATCACCAACTTCATTAAGTGTACCAATCCCAGATTTTTCAATCCGAAAGAAAAAATCTTCAGAATTAAAAGATAATAAATATATTGAAGATATTGAAAATTGGGTACCGTTTAAAGAACCAAGTACACCAAGTGGTAATAAACTTTCATCAAATAAATTGAAAAGACCAGCAAGTAATAGTAGTACAAATAGTTTATCTCCATTTATAAATGAAAATCAAAAACCTTTATTATTTTCAAATTCTAAAGTAAATGATGCTTATCATTTAAATCAACGGAAATTAAATTCAAAAGTTATTAAATTGAGGAAAAAATTTTCAAACAATCAAATGATTGATTTAGATGACGATGAAGAAAATAACAATACTAATAATAATGATTTACAATATTCTCCAAGTAAAATATTGGATTCATCAAATAAATTTAATGATTCACCAATTAATTCTCCTTCAAGATTACAACCAATCAATTCAAATTCTTCAAATACATTTACTAAAAGAGCATTAAAATTTTTAAAACCTTCCAATACAGATTCTACAAATTCTTTAAATATTTCAATGATTTCAAATGCTCATTCAGATTTTACTCCAACTACTCAAAAATTTCAAACTTCTGATAATACTCCATTTATGGCTTCATCATCATTTATTGCACCAAGTATGTCAACTGGATTGATAAGTAAAAAAAATAGAAAACCAAATACTTTTATTCCACCTGAAACTCCTTGCAAAAATCCTTATCTTAATTTACAAACTACTCATAAAAAACCAATCAGTTCAAATTTATCAACAGTAATAACAAACTCAAATAATAGTTCTCCATTGATATATGAAAATTCCACTCCAAACTCTAGAAAAACTCGTCATTTTAGAGATTATGATCATGGGTTTGATTTGGAAGATTTAGATAATGTTGATGTTGATGATGGTGATGATCGAGGTGATGATGATCGAGATGATGATGATGATTATGATAATGATAGAATAATTGATGAATCACCTTCAAATTTATCAAATAGAAATTTATTAAAAATTGAAAGACCTTTCAAAAATTCTTCATCTAGTAAAATTAGAGATTCTTTAAGAAAATTGAACCATAGTATTGAACAGTTTCAAAATCCAAATAATTCAAATAATTTAAATAGTTATGAAATTGAACCTTTGACTCCAACCCGTTCCTCAAGATTTAATGATCCAAAATCTTTATTGAAATTAAATTTATCAAATATTCAACAACAACAACAACAACCAACTCCTAATGGGGAAAGTGTTCCAAGAACTCCAATTGACATTTCAATTGATTCAACAACTAATGCGGATATATCCACTATGTCAGTTCAAACTGGTAACTATTCAGCAAATCATTCAGCAAATTATTCGTCATTTGGATTCAACACTTTGAAACCTCAAGATTCTATTGATGAATATTTAAGTACAAGATTTGAAAATATTCATTTGATTGGGAAGGGTGAATTTTCACTTGTTTATGATGTAACTTTAAATCGTGAAAGATATGCTGTTAAAAAGATTAAAACTCCAATGTGTGGTCAAAAGAAAAGAGCAAGAATTATGGAAGAAGTTCAAATTTTACAAACTTTACATGATGAAATAATAAATCATGAAGGAAGAGAATATGTAATTAATCTTTTACAAAGTTGGGAATCTAATTCTTATCTCTATATAATGACTGAATTTTGTGAAAATGGTCCATTGTCAATTTTTTTAGAAAATAATACAGGTACAAAGGATAGATTAGAAGATTGGAGAATTTGGAAAGTTTTGATTGAAATAACAATGGGAATTGAATATATTCATTCTTGTGATATTTTACATTTGGATATTAAACCTGCTAATATATTTATCACTTTTGATGGTTCGTTAAAAATTGGGGATTTTGGAATGGCTACTAAATATCCAGTTGGTGATGATATTGAAAGAGAAGGTGATAAGAATTATATTGCCAAAGAAATTATTACCTATGGACAATATGGTAAACCTGCTGATATTTATTCTTTAGGATTGACGATTGTTGAAATTTGTACAAATTCAGATTTACCTGGATCTGGAGATCAATGGCAACGACTTAGATCGGGAGATTTATCAGAGGCTGGAAGATTAAGTTCAATGGAATTGAGTAATAAATTATTCAACGATTCAGTTGCTTCTAAAAATTCAACTTTATCATCCATTTTCAATGGTACAATATCATCATATTCTTCAGTTGATACAGAATCATCTAATGGATTGAAAATCCCATCATGGACTCCAAATTTTTTAATTGATGGCAAAGGTGCACTTGATAATTTAGTTACGTGGATGTGTAGAGAAAATCCTAATGAAAGACCAACAGCAACTCAAATTTTAAATACTTTGGAATGTCAATTTGTGGAAATTAGAAGAAAAGCTGGTGCAACAATTTTTGAAGGTGAATTTGGCCCTGTGCCTGAACCTGAAGAAGAAATGGCTAATCATCTTCAAAGATTAAATTTTGGTGATGAATCTACAATCACATTAACTAAAGATATGATGGAATGAATATATGAAGACATAAAATAAAAATAGAAGGGAAAAAAAAATTTCAAAAAGAGAGAGAAAAAAAAAAAAGTTTAAAAAGTAAAAGGACTGTTTATAGGTGTATGCGTGTGTACGTGTTTTTTTGTCGTGTTTTTAATTTTGGTTTTGGGACTATATATGTTATTTTAGGATTATTATTTTTTTTTTATATAACAAATAAATAAATATTATATTAAATATTTGAATAAGTCTGTACTTCTAGTTTCTCCATTCAGTAATGTGTCTATTTTTGAATTTCTAAATACAACAATTAATTATAAAACCCCACAACACCAATTATTATTATTTGTATATATGTATATATATATGATTGTCTATATAAAAAAAAACCATTTGAGAAAAATGAACATGGAAGAACGGTCTAAAGAAACATTATGAGTAAAGACAGATTCAAAAACTTTCTATAATAATGAATCATTTTCGTTATTTTTATATAATTCAACTAATTTTTGTAATCTTCTTCTTTCACTTTTTTCCTTATCCAATTCAATTTCAAAATTACTTTGTAAATCACTCACTATTTTCCTAAATTCTTTACGCATTAATGATACACTCGACCGAACTTTTGGGGGACTTGCAGGTGAAAATGAAGAATTATAATTGTTAATATTTTGTTGTAATAATGGGGTCTTTGGATTTTGTATAAATGATCCCTTATTTTCATAATCATTATCTAAATAAATAGAAATTCCTGTAACCGGTGATAATGGTGAAATTTTATTCTCTTGGCCTGGACTTATTGAATTTCCACTTGGAGATGAAGTTGATCCTAAATTATCTAGTTTTAAGGTTGTTATTTGCTTTTGTAACTTTTGAACTTCTTTAAATTTTTCATCCAATTCTTGTTCTAAAACTTTCTTTTCATGTTCTATCAATATTGACCTTTGACTGACTTTCTCCAAGGTTATTATATTTTCGGATAATTTTTTCTCCAGTTTAATGTTTTTCTTCTTGTGAGTATTACTGACTGTAGTATTTAAATTACGCTCTTCTTCAAATTGTTTTGTTAAGAATTGATTAGCAAATTGTAAATCTTTCATTGCAATTTTCAATTTTTGTAATTCTTTATCGTTATTCACACCCACTGCTTTTGATTGAATATTTGCAGGAGATGTTTCTGGAGATTGGGCGATCAATGTATCAAGACATTCTTTAGCCCATATAAATTGTGAATCTGACCCCCCATTGGCTACTGGAGATGGTAATGGAATATTTCTTTGTACTGCAAGAGAAACTATATAAGATAGTAATTCCTCTACTGTGGCATTTCCCTTCTCAACTGATGATTGTGCAATATTGTTGGTTCTTGTGGTTAATTTTATATCCAAATCTTCAAAATATGAAACTGATAAAGCCAATAAATATTGACGATCCAATATTTGAATGTTTGATTCAAGATCATTATAAACTTCATTCAACTTCTCCGTCAATAAATCGTTTGAATTGGTCAAAGTACGTAAAATAGTCAAATCTTCCGTATCAATGTTTGGTTTCGTAAATATATTTTGAATCAATCTTGAGTTACCTTTTAATTGATTTTGAATTTCTTGAATAGATTCCTTCAATTGTTCAATTTGTTTTTGAATGAATTGTATCTCTTCTAACTTCAACAACTTTTCATCGGGTTGAATTTGTGATAAAGCAAACTCATTCAAAAGTTTAATCTTGAGATGACTCGAGGTTTCATCACTTGAAAGATGATAATGTAAAGATTCGCTTATCACTCCAGAAGAATTTTTCAATGACTTTGCAGTCAATCCAGTATGATATCCTGAATTAAGTTCATCTTTTGATCGCAAATAAATCCCAGCATCTGAAAATATATCGGAATGTTTAGCATATTGTAACGATGAAACATGATCAGAATTATTTATATCAGGACTGAAAAAGGGTGGTAAACTAGCTTTAAATGGTGAGCTTTGGATTAGATCCAATCCTCTCCTTAGTACATTCGAAGATGACATGGTGAATATACTATTATATGAAACTTTCTGATAAAGTCATACAATAATAAAAAGATTTACCATATATAGAATTATTATTATTATTGTTTTGTTTTGATTTTCGTTATAAGCGAAGCCTAAAAAAAAAAAATAAAAAAAAAAAAAACGAAAACACAAAAAAAAAAAAAAAAAAAAAAAAAAAAAAAAAAAAAAAAAAAAAAAAAAAAAAAAAAAAAAAAAAAAACGAAAACGCGAAAAAAAGAAAAAAAAGAAAAGAAAAAAAACGTGACAAACGCGACCAAGAAAAAACACACACACAAAAAACAACAGAGATTCTTTGAAGGTAATAAGATCTATTTGATAGAACATAAAGATTTCATTTATATAATATATTTATATAGTTGAATTTTTGGATCACTTAAATGGAAAGATGCTACAATGAATAGAGAACCGCCATTAGATAAAATTCACGAGAAACAATCGAATTCTGTGCGATGTGTTACATTTAATATCAATGGATTTAGAACCTTGTTCCATTATCATCCATGGTCCAAATTACGTACATTATCCAACATGTTTCAATCTATTAATGCAGACATAATTACTCTTCAAGAATTAAAGGTTACTCAAAAGGATATAAATAATAGTATTGGTAAAGTTGATGGGTATCATTCATTCTTAACCATCCCATCGGCAAAAAAAGGTTATTCTGGTGTCGGGGTTTACGTCAGGATACCTGGGGAATCTGAACCAGAAGAGCTTAAGCAATCGTTGAAAGTCATTAAGGCAGAAGAAGGTGTAACTGGGATTTTGAAATCCCATGATACTGGGGAATCATATAGATCAAATGACTTAAAATACTCAATTGGTGGATACCCACAATTTGATGATGACACCGCTAAGCATATAGATAGTGAAGGTAGAGCAATAGTTATCGAACTCGCTCGAAATATAGTTATTATATCAACATATTGTCCTGCTAATTCTATGGGTACAGAAGAAGGTGAAAATTTTAGAGTTCAGTTCATTGTTGCAATATTACAAAGAATACGAAATTTACAAGAACTGGGTAAACACGTTATTCTTATGGGTGATATCAATATATCAAGAGATTTGATCGATAGTGCTGATTCATTAAGTGAAAGAAATAAACTTGGATTAATAAATTTGACAGAAAATGAGACAGAATTTGAGATTATCAACAAAACACAATGTATCGATTTTATCAAAGGATCAATACCAAAAATGTTGTTAAATGAAATGCTTATTGATAGTATCTATAGAGAAAATGAATCCAAGAAACCAAGAATCTTAATTGATACGGTTAGAAAAATCCAAGGAAGGAAACAATGTTTGTATACTGTTTGGAATACTATTAGAAATTCAAGGCCAAATAACTATGGATCAAGAATTGATTTGATTTTGACTACAGAAGAATTGGGTAATACTTGTAATAATTCACATATTTGGCCATTTTTAATGGGATCTGATCATTGTCCTGTTTTCTCAGATTTCAATTTTAATTCTTTAAAATTAATTGAAAAAGATTGGAATTGTATTCCTATCCCTAAATTAGAAGCTAAATATGTTTATAAATTATCAAGTGGAAAAATTGATATGCTATTTTCAATGAAAAAGAGATCAGCTACCCAAGAGTTTTCGTCATCATCGTCATCATCATCACCGTCCCCATCAATTAAATCGTCCCAGGAGTCATCAAGTACATCTCAACCAATCAAAAAAATCAAAATCGATAAACCGACAAATAAGACTCAACGAAATTCTATAACAAGTTTTTTCAAATCTACAAAAAAGCCGCAAATTATTGAAAAAGTTGACATCAATTTGGAAAACTCTTCTATGAACAAGGTATCAACCAATACTCTGCAAGATCCTACTAAAGAAAGTATCAAATTTTCAAGTGGAAAATTCATGATACCCAATGAAGCAATACCCCATTGCAAACATAATCAGCCATGTGTGCTTAAAACTGCAAAGACTGTTGAAAACAAGGGTAAAAAATTTTGGTCCTGTGCTAAAGACCCAGGGCATTCTATAGATATAGATGATGGATCCAAATATAATTGTGGATACTTTAAATGGAAATAATTTAATTATAATATAAAATCGAATATTATAGGGTAGTATGTATCTCAAATCACAACATCTTTGGTACTCTTCGTAATCTCTATAGTACCAAACTCATCAATACCAAAAATATTTAAATTTGGAGAAAATGTTAATAAGGCGCTAGTTACTTTAAATTCATCATCTTTATGAGCCACTATTAGTGATTTTTTTCCTTTATTGGAAACAATATCAACATCAATTGCAGAACCTATAATACCATGGAGTTTTTTCAATGCTTGTAAAATGTACGTTTTCCAACTAACCAAATCCACCTCTAAGTCTTTAATTGTGTCCGTTGAAGTTGGGGCAACTTTTAATTCCAGTAAACAATATATTAAATCATCGTTTTCTTTTTCTGATAAGATTCTTGGCATGCTGCTATCTTCTATATCTATATTTCGTTCGATAACCCCCCTAAGAGCTTCAAAGTTTTCATTTTGGTTTGAATTCTAATTGAAATTTTTTTTTTTTTTTTGAATTTTTCCCCCGTTAATTATAGATCGAAATATTTAGATATTTTTACAATTTTGGACTTGACACTACCTGATTTACTCCTTGTTTTATAACATTTTTGGATATATTTCAATTTCATGCTAAAGTATTTTAGGATGTTTAAATCATCCAGTACTCTCTTCACCAAAGTGAAGTGTCCCAAACTATCAGAATGTGTTTTATCTTATTGCCCCTTTGATCACCACTCAAAAAGACGATTATCTTCACATACTCATCACTCCGAAAAAGAGGCTACAAAGCGCCAAAAAGTGGGAAATATAGACATACCAAAGGACTTGTTGATTCTTGTCCCTAAACCTTTAATTGGTCAATCTGCACCAGCTCCAATATCACAAAGAATAATTTTTGTAACTGAATTATCCAAAGCTTACATCAAACATAATGTACCACTGCCGAACAAAAAAGCTGTTGACAATGAGTTCGAAATTGCCAAAACTTCATCCAGTTTAGTTTATAATAACAAAATGAAGCAATTCATAAGAAAAGCGCAGAGAAATGAAATAGAATATTTTAAACCAGAGAAATCCCAAGTTAAACAACTAACGAAGGAGGAAACCTACATCGCATTAAAAAGATTGATTCCTACATTGACCACATTGAAAAGGAATCAGTATATCACTGAACCGCCTACAAGCCCTCAAGTACAAGATTTGATAGCCAAAGATTTGAAGAAATGTGATAGGTGCCATGAAGATTTCAATTTGAGTGAAATCACTGTGAAGACTAGCTGTAAATTTCATGAAAGAAAGAAGAGAAGGGAACAAGGCACTTTTTACTGGGAATGCTGCGAACAAATTGTGGGTGAATCACCCGGGTGTAAAGAGAGTGAGCATCATGTCTTTAAATCAATAGATCCTTTTGAAATGAAAAATTTGATTCCATTTAGGGAAACAGCAGATGCTAAAAAGGCAAAGGAGCAAAGGATTATAGGTCTAGATTGTGAAATGGGATATACCTCTAAAGGGTTAGAATTGATTAGACTAACTATTGTTGATTTTTATACAGGAAAAACCACATTTGATGAGATAATAAAGCCTTCTGGAGTTGTTTTGGATTTGAATACAACTTGGAGTGGTGTTTCTGAAATCCCAGAAACTTCAATGACCCTATCTCAATTACAAGAGCAGCTCTTCAATGATTTTATTGATTACGAAACAATAATGGTTGGTCACGGTTTAGAAAATGATTTAAATGCCCTCAGAATTATTCATCATAATGTTGTTGATACCTCAATCTTATTTCCAAAAAGTTTGAATTTCAAATATGCATTGAAAGATCTTGCTTTTACCTTCTTGAATAGAAAAATTCAATCTGGTGAACATAGTTCTGAGGAGGATTCATTGGCTGCAATTGATATTGTTAAATTGCACATCTCTAGAAATGATTAATGAGAATTGATGAGAATGACTAAATTGGTTTATGAGCTTGTTTCTCCAAATTTTCTAATCTTTCCAGCATTTCATATTGTTTCTTCATTATTCTTTGTAACATTGTCATTATATCCTGATTCGTCACTTCGTTTGGTTTCTGTTTTCCCTCTTCTTCTTTTTTTTCTTCAAACGTAACAGCTCTTCTTTTCCTTGGTTGAGTAAACTCTGGATTCTTTAATAGAAGTTCAATATCATCATTGCTGACAGCATTCTTCATGGTATTAATCTCTGTAGTCATATCTGTATCATTTCCTGTATCTTCAATGTCTTCGGTGTTTTCAGACTTTTCAGGTGATTTTTTTTTCAATATTGATTTTTGAGCATTGAATTTATCAATCAAGTTAGCCCTTGGATCTTTCAAATTATTTGTGTTTTTTATATGTAAAGATCTGACTGGAACTTCTGAATTCGGATGTAGTCTTTTTCTTCCTGTAATCATTCTCGATGGGGTATGATATGCTTTTAATGTACTCCCAGCCATACCCTTCAAGCTTTCAAATGTTATTTCTGGTTTTGTAGGAACAAAAGAAGTTCTATCAACACTTTGAGTTTTCGAAGATAAATTCAATCTCTTTGGCGTTACAGAAAATATTTCTTGATTAGACATATGAGATAGTTTCCCTTTGAAGGGAGAGATCCTTATTGGTGGTTTTTGCAATGGACTGCGAGGTTCTTTCTTGAGCTTTGTAATATTGTTAGCATTTCCATAAAGTAATTTCAAGAGAATAATAATTTTTTTATCTTGACACATACTTTTGTGGGTGATGATGCATCATCAGGAATAATGTTTTCTTTGAACTCCAACTTTGGATATAAATTCAAGCTATTAGATTCTTTCAAGGGGGATAATTTTGAAAACATATGGGTTTTTGGTTTTTTTCAATATGTGACAACTATTAGGTGGATCACTTAGAATCAATATATCTGTTGCTGCTATATGTTTTTTTTGTTTGTTTTTTTTTTTGTTCTTTGTTTTGATTTCGGGAAATTATATGTTGCTTTCGTTGTAATAAGCTTATAAATTATGCAACTTGTGCGATCTGATTGAATACTGCTTGTGATTCTTGCAAGCGGTATAGGTTGTTAGCTTAGCGCTATTATTTGATCAATTAGTTATAGTTATTCTGAACTACAACTAAAGTAAAATATAATCTGTAAAACTTAAAATAAAACTTAATAAACATAATAAA
>JAKTTK010000264.1:0-12569 GCA_030581415.1 Waltiozyma mucosa
TGGTGCACCCCTAGCGCGGATTTTTCCCAGGCTTTTATCCAGGGTTTTTACCAGGTTTTTAGGGGTTTTACCCAGGTTTTAAAGGTTTTACAAGGTTTGAGAACATTATAACCAGGTTTTACATGGTTTCTATGCTTCTAGGTTGTACTAGGTTTTTAACTAGGTCTTTGTAGGTTTTATCTGGGGCTTAATCTTAAAACCTGGGTTTTACAAGGTGTCTGGGTTTTTTCAAGGTCTGGGAGCTTTGAAATCCAGTTTTTCCCATAGTTAAGCCGCATCGGGATCTAGGGGTGCACCATTTACCCATTCCTCCTCAAATTATCTCCCAAAACATCAAAAAAAAAAAATTTAAAAAATAGCATTTAAAATAAAAAGAAACACACATTTTCGCGTAAAAGATCCGCTATATTTCAAAGTTAAGCAAATTATTTACAAGTTTACTAACTGAATAATACCAATATTAATTAAAAATCAATTTATCAAATATACAAATACAGGCTATATTGATTAACATGTAAAAGAATCCATGCGACTGCTTCTGTCAATAGATTTAATGAAGAAGGGAAGTAATATTAACCCCAAATTTTGTGTATCGTTGTACTGTGAAGCTTGAATTGTATTGAATAGCTTTAAATGATACAGATAAAGCACTCATTCAAAAGTAGGTAGTGATTGATTATATTATACATTTTCTTCACTAATTATTTAAGTTCCAATCAGATGACCTTAATTCCTCTGTATCATAACGAAACTCAATAACTAAAAAAAACAAAAAGACACCCCAAATCTTATGGGAATACTAAATATTTGTATCTTTTTTTATCCTAATTAAATGGCATATCTCTTTTATTCCTAATTGCTTGAAATTTGACAAAGACGTTATCCCTTTTTTTCTAATCAGAAATATTGGAAAAGCAAAGTCTCAACACTTCCCCACACATCTTTGATTTGTCTTGAAACGGACATAGAAGGATCGAATACCACCAAACTATTATTCAAGAATACAATTGATCACTAATGAAAGAATTATATTTGCCATAAATCCTTAATTTATTATCCCTGCCGCTCCTCATGGGTTGGTTTTTTTTTTGGTTCATGCATCTCAAGTCGAACTGCTTTTATTCCAGGAACAACGTCCAAAATCTTATCAATTGTTGTTAATATCCAAAAATATATTTGAGAATGTTTCAAAGTATTTGCAATGGAACACAATTAACCAGCCTCAGGATTATTAGGAACATGAAGAATATATTCTCTTGTTCTCCTGATAGGTAGTAATATGATTTACTTTCATTAAACTTTATCTGTTTCAAAGCATGCAAATTTGATTGGCTAATAGAATCCATCAATTGATCGGGTATAAAGATCAAACTGGTTGAAAAAAAGTCTTGTCATCTCACGTTTGACAGCTAATGAGGATAGTATTACAATCACTTTAAAACTACTCAAATTTACCTCAAGTTCATTTTCCATAGGGATATTCTTTGTACCTATTGTACATTAAAATCAGTGTGGTTGATTTAATTTGAACGAACTTGTCTTCAACACGGGGATCCTCAACTGTATAATGTTGAATAAATAACGTCGAACTGGAAAATTTTGGATATGTTGGAAAAAGATATTGATCGTGTAATTCTGGAATTCTTATTCAAAATCCATGTACGCTAGAGCTATTATAGAAGCAGTACCATTGAAAACAAATATCATTTAGATCCATATTTTTTTACTTGTTATAAACAAAATAAAAATTAAATTTAAATTTTCCCCCACCCGCGAAATAAGCGCTTATTATTTTCTATTGTTTCAGTGCTCATGACCATTTAAATACATGTGCTTCATTGAGTTTTGTCAAACGAGTCACAAGTTACAACAGATCATAATAATTAATATATTTTGTTTTAATATTGATCAATGATATATATTGGGTTATACCATACATATAGATAATTAATAGTCTTTATATCATATATTATAATTGTAAATTATATCAATAAGAAATCTATTTAATTGATCTTGAGAGTCAGGGACTGACCAAATTTTCACTCCAGGAGTCCACTGTCCAGTATAATAATTTATATATATATATATTAAACAATAATGTTCAAAGTAGAAGTTGAAGTTTTATAATATTTTTTTTCAACATGACGACATTTTACCATTGAATTAATTGATTTGGACTTTCAGTTAATATCCAAAGTGATTTAAAAAACCCATAAATACCTAGTAATAATAGTAAATAATATATCCAATTCCAACCATATTTCCGATTGACTTTCAAAGGAGGTAAACTTATAAAATTACAAAAACTATGTAATATAAAACAACTCCAAATATTCCCATTTCTTAAAAATATAAAATTTGTGAAAATTCCAAATAAAAATGTATACCCCATTTGGAATAATGTTGAAATTATTATGGTTAATATATCAAATTTTTGAAGATATAATTGAATTGCATGATGAATATGAGCAATTGCAAATGTTAAAGTTGGTAAAATTATCAATGATTTAATTGAATTAGTTGATGATTGTAATAGTATAACAATTATTGATGATGTATAAATAATTTCTTCAGTTAATGGACCAACTATTAAATCCCTCCAACCTTTTAAATCATTTAATTCTTGATAATAATCGACAATTATTGAATGATTATTGAAAATTGTATAATTTAATAATGGACCTATAAATAAAATTGAAATCAATACCAAATTTTTAATTATATCCCAAAAAAATAATTTCAATTGGAATTGTAAGGTAAATTCTTCTGTCAATTTAACCGCAGGTAACCATCCGAGTTGATTTATAAGAATATTCAATTCTTTATCTGTAATATGTTTGAGTAAAATTGGTAAATTAATCATTATTAAACTAGTATAGATCATAATCTTAACGATTCTTGATTTAATAACTCTTGGATCATTCCGATCTAATTTATTAAGACTGGACAAATATAATACTATAACATATCCTAAAGAAATTCCAAATGATAATAGAATTGAAAAAGATAATAATGGCATAGTCTATGTATCTTAAATCCTTCAGTTGAAGGAAATGAAATCTTATATGGAATAATTATAAAATAATTATACTAGTTTTATATAATTGTATCAATTTTTAAAATTAGATCTTTATAGTTGATAATTTTATGTTTGAAAAGATTTATCCCCCGATTGTTACTTCCGAATTTAGTAAGTCCCCATATTTTTGACAGGAATCAATAAGATTAATAAATATATGAAATGAGTTACAAAATATTTGACATTAAAGTATATATAATTAAATCTATCTTTGAATCAATCTATACGTGATTTAAATTCATAAATTTTGTATAAAAGATTTATAATGGTGGGTATATCATAAAATATGATCAAATTTATATATATGTAACTAGTAAGTTGTAACTACAAACCATCTTAAATTATTCGATATCGATTATCAAATTTGGGGATCAATTCATATTCTCGATATCAAGCCTTATATTCAATTCAATCATTACATCAACCAACACATTAAAATTTTGAATATGTTTTATGGCATGATTTTATTTTAATAATTACAATTACAATTTATTTTATTATTTGATCTGATATACTGTAAATTGTAATGTTAACCGTGTCATGACTGGACTAAACAAATAACTATATAATTATTATTATGACTAACCAAAAAGCCACTAATTTTCTTGAAAAGACTATTATGATAAATTGAGGCTAATATCAACAAATTATTGTATGTTTCTAGCAAAGTTCAGTCACCAGTGGCTTGGGAAAGTCAAAATAAAAAGGAAAGAAATTACAAAAAAATCAACGTTTTAGGGAAAAAGAGTGGCACATTGAAGTTGTGGAGATCTTGCAATAGTTAATTGTCAGCACCAATAAAATTATTACAATATGGCTTTATAAACCTTTTTCTAGTATCACAAGCCTCAAATGATGCAACAAATCAATAAAGACTCGGAATTAAATCCATTTTTAATACTAGGTGCTAGGTCTGAAGGTTTCGTAACAATAATAATGGTACATACTCCAAGACATATATAAACATTGAGAAATAATGTCAATTTGTTCCAACTTTGAACAAAGCTGAAAGGTTTGTAAAAAAAATTATTATTCAACCATCAGAAACTAAGAAAAAGAAAAAAGAATGCCAACCAGTACATCAGTAGAAACGGATCCTGTTCAAGTTAATTTTGCTAAACTTAATCTCAAATCAAAACTATCCGAAGATCAAATAGTTGATATTAAGAAAAAATTAAAATCATTAGATCAATTTCCTCATAATATTTATGGTTTAAGAGTTGAAATTGGTGAAGATGGAATTATTAGAACTCCAAAAGATGAATCGGAAACTGCCAAATATAAAGATTGGTTACCAACTTGGGATCCATTAGAAAAATATGAACCTTATGAAGTTTTCCCATTTGAAGATAAAGGTTTAAAAGCTGATAAAGATTTCAAAAATTTATTTAATTCATCAGAGTATAAAGTTGCAGATATTACCCCAAAGTTTGGTACTGAAATTTCAGGTATCCAATTATCCCAATTGACTGATGAAGGGAAAAATGATTTGGCTCGTTATGTTGCAGAACGTGGTGTTGTTGTTTTTAAAGATCAAGATTTGAAAGATAAAGGACCTGGATTTGCAGAAGAATTTGGTGAATACTTTGGTCCTTTACATATTCATCCAACTACAGGTGCTCCAGAAGGCCATAGTAAAATCCATTTGGTTTATAAACCATCCGATAGTATTAAACCACAGGATGCTCATTTAAAAACCCATTCAAAGGCTAATTTTTGGCATAGTGATGTTTCTTATGAAAAACAACCACCATCAATTACATTTTTAGGTATATTAGAAGGACCAGTCTCGGGTGGTGATACTGCTTTCTTGGATGCCACTGAAGCTTATAACAGATTATCACCAGAGTTTCAGCAAATTATTGAAAGGTTACAAGTTGTCCATCAAGGTGTTAAACAAGCCCAAAATTCGAGAGATACCATTGGTATTGTTCGTCGTGAACCAGTCACAAACATTCATCCTTTAGTTAGAACACATCCTGTGACAGGTAAAAAATCAATCTATGTCAATCCAGGATTCAGTACTGAGATTGTAGGATTGAAGTACGAAGAATCCCAAGCTATTTTATCATTCTTATATGATCATCTTCATACTTCTATTGATTTACATGCCAGAGTTAAATGGTCACCAGGTTCCGTTGTTGTATGGGATAACAGAAGAACATCACACACTGCTTTATTCGATTGGGAGACTGATGAAAGACGTCATTTGTTTAGAATCACACCAAGAGCAGAAGTTCCATATTTAGACAAATAGAGCTGGTCAACATTATTGAAGATTATATCTCTTCGTACAAGCAGGCCTTACTAGTGTTTTATTTATAATTTTTTTTTCTATCCAAGTTGTTGTAAATCCTATTGCAATAGTATTATCAGACAGACATAATCTGAGTAATTCGTAGCTACTGCATATATAAATTGAATTGACCTATACTAACTATTTGATTTGACGTTCACTTGATAATACAGGAAGTGATATTACTAAATTTTTCATTCAAATACAGTGTATTGAAATTATTTCAAATGTTTAAATGTTTATATATGCAGTTGAAATTTTTATTGATTTGGTATATCAGGTATATATATATAAGATGTCCATATTTTATATTCAACAAAAAAACAAAAAGAGGCTAAATCTCTTGTTTCTGTGCCAATTTTGCTCTCAATTCGGCATTTTCCTTCTCCAAATCTTTGATAACTTTATCAGCAGCTTCATTCTCCAACTTTCTTTTCTCTCTCTCAACCTTTCTCTTGCGCTCTAAGTCTTCGATACGTAACTTTGTGCGTGGACTTTGATCATTTCCATTCGAAGCTTCAGACTCCTGATTTTCTAAATGCCATTTTAATTCATTGCTCAAGTCAGTAATTTGGGTATACAAGTCATTAATTTCTTGCGTTGATCTTTCTTCACTGTCATTGAATTTAGATAGTAATTGAAAGTAATCATCAATCAGAGAGGATGCTGAGTTTTCGAAGAAAGTCAAAATAGATTTAAGTATTGGCAGTTGCTGATCAATATCTAGTGATTTTTTAGCAGTGTCATATTTGGAGATCAATTTTCGCAATTTAGATTCAACCTGATAGATTGATGACTCTTCTAAAACACTCTCGAAAATCTTAATAAAGTTCTCGAAACTTCTTAATTGAATTTCAAATAATTTATGATAAGCTCCCTGTGCATTAGTCAAACTAGAAATTTGATAGCTTAGTCTACCATTTTTCTCATTTAATAGTTGAATTGATTGAGAAAATTGCAGTTTTTCTTTTTTTGCCTCCCCCAATGCAAAAGTCAGCTTTGATTTTTCAGCACCTAAGGATCTCTGCTTTGTCACAGCCACATTCAATTCTTTAGCAGCATGCTCCAACTTCCTAGTATATTCTTTTTCTCTGTAGGCTAAATCATCTTTCAATTCCTTTATAGTTGCTTCCAAAAATTTGTTTTGATCCGAGACCTGCGTGTAATCCTGCTGAATTCTTTGATATCTCGATTCTTTATCCTTTGATTCAGATAATTGCAGTTTTAATTCAATGATTTCCTGATTGAGAGTCTTATTTTCTTTGGATTTTTGAATTGCTTCATCTTGAATATGTTTTTGGCTTACTAACTGAGCCTTGAACCCTTCAATCACGCCTTCTAGATCCTCTATTTCTTTGGCATACTCCAATTTAATCTTATTCAATTTCTTCGTACTTTGGTCCTGATTTCCATTATCTTTTAATTCAAGCACTTGCCGTAATTCAATTTCCAACTTCTCTATGTGGCTATTCAATTCATTTATTTTCGTATTTTTGAGATCAATATGACTTCTTAAATCTCTCAAAAGATCTGAATTATCTTTGAACCTATGTACTAATTTTCCGTAATCATTCTGTAGTTCTCCAAAAGAGTTGGATTTCTCATGCATTAATGCTGTTAGTTCGTTTTCTTGTTCCTTCAATTCGTTAAACTTGTTTTGATAAAAGCTTTTTAGCTGGTTGTAATCACTAAGACTGCTATCCTTTCTTTTTGAGTCATCTTGAAGAAGTTTATTGATAATTTCATTAGTGGCAAAATTTAAGATTTCTAGCTTAGTTAACAATGAAGAAGAGTTATCTCTTGTTTTGATTAAAGCTTCAGACGTTTGCCCTTTAGATACCTTCAATAAACTGGTCAAAATTTCATCAACTATCCTTTCGTATTTCTCCAAGTCTTGAATATTTATCTGTGAAGCTAAATTTTGAGATTCAATATGTGACCTTAATTGTTGAATTTGAGATGATAACTGTTCTTTTTCTCCATTAGTAGCTATTAAATCATTTTTGAG
This sequence comes from Waltiozyma mucosa, assembly GCA_030581415.1. Lineage (NCBI taxonomy): Eukaryota > Fungi > Ascomycota > Saccharomycetes > Phaffomycetales > Wickerhamomycetaceae > Waltiozyma > Waltiozyma mucosa. The sequence continues at coordinate 7,384 of JAKTTK010000264.1, forward strand.
ATCAAGCAATTCTTTCAGTCTTTCATTATATTTTTTGCTAATTTCCTCTTCTTCTTTAGACAAAGAGTCTTGCAGAAAGTTTTTTTGATTCAAAAGAGTCTTATTGTCCTTTTGTAGTTGGACCATTAGTGCCCTTTCAATATCCTCATTTAAATTTCCAGTCTGTGATCTAATAATCTGAATCAAAATTTTATGCTGCAGTTTATAATTTGTGACCTCTTTTCTCAAATTTTCTATTTCTTGCAAGCTATTAGCTGAGCCAAGAACATTATCAGCATCACTGTTGGTATTATTATATATTAACTCAGATTTAGAAATTTCTGATTCGGCGCTTGATTTAGTATACTGATCTAAATATGAATCGAAATTGAGCTTAGGCAATTCATACTCTTTCGGCAGATCTGGAAGTTTTGATCTTAGTACTCTCCATGGGGTAGTATTCATTTTGGGTATTTTGGGAGTTGATGCAGGGTTATCAATATCAATGAATTTAAGTTCATGATCTATGGGTACTTTATCACCCTTATCAAATGTCCTAGTATCATCTTCAATATCGCTATTGTCCGAAGTTGCTCTTGTAAATTCTGACACATCTTTTGAAAAAAGTCTGAAATGACTACTTTGTTTAGTTGATTTGGCGCTTGACTCTTTCTTTAAAGGTGTTGGACTTGATAGAACATCATTAAAACTAGTATTTGTGGAAGAAGATAAAGGTAGTCCCTCACTCGCGATTCTATTATAATCCAATGGTTTGAAATTTGATAAATTGGAATTTTTGATAATCTGCGAGTTTGTTATGAACGAGCTTGAGTTCAAAAATTCGTTCTCCATATGGTCACCTTCCTCAAATTCATACTCCTCCAAATTGGTCAAATTGTTGAACCTTGTAGACAAATCTTTTATGTCGGATTCATCAGCATTTCCTTGACTATCATCATAGTCATTTATTGCTTTAAGACTGAATCTCCTTTGATCAATCGTATTCCCCGCTACCTTTGTGGAACTACTCCAAGATGTGTTTCGTACTAGATGGTTTTCTTTATCTTTCTCTGAGTTTGAATCGGAGAGTTCTATAGGGCTCTCTACATCTGTTCCACTCATTTTTCTGCAATTTCCATATGGGAAAACCAGTTTTCTGGTCGCTGCGTGCAACAATAAACTATTTCAAACTCTGTCGTTATAGAAACAGGTTGTCAACTCAAATTTAACCAGTTTGTGTATGTATTGTTTACGTTCTAAGCAGTTTTGATGTTTTGATTTGGGAATTTCGCGACTTTAAAATAGAATTGACATTGATATAGAAACGCCAACTATAATCTGTGATTTTCGCATTTTTTGGATCTATAATCAGTCTATATTTTTAGCTACTACCTAAGTTAAAGAAATAGAAAATAAGAAGGACATTACCATATCCAATATTAAAAATCAAAATATTCAAAAAATCCTCTGTGGAATTTTTTATCTATAACTCTTATATATTATCCACAGTCAGGTTACCCAGTTTTGATAGAATTCATCGGTACGCGCACTAGTGTACAAAAGAATTATTTTTTTTTTTCAAAGCTTTCGTGAAGCGTATGGGAAAAAAAAAAGCTGAAAAATCAACGGATAGTGGTAAGTAGTAAGTATCAAAGGAACGAATTCTTAACTTTATAACATATAATTCAACATTTATCAAGATGGCTTTAGTTAAACCAACCCTTGAAGATATCAATGTTGATGATATTCAATTTGATGACTTAGAGGAACAATTTCAAGTTCCAGAAGATAGAACATTTGAAAAATATTGTGTTCTAGATGGTGCGCCAATTGCTCCGGAATCAAAAGTCCCAATTTTGACCAAAGTTTTGACCAAATTTTTAAATCAAGCTGCTCCAATTGCTGATTTATATTTACCAATAGAAGATGGTAAAACAAAAGGTTTTGCTTTTGTTCAATATGAGTCCTTAGATGCAGTTGAAAAATCAATCAAAACATTAAGTGGTAAAAAATTAGATGTTAAACATCGTCTATTTTTGAACAAATTTTCAGATATTGAAAAATATGGTACATCTGGTAATGTTACTGATGAATTCCAAGAACCAAATTTACCGCCATTTGAGGAAACTGACTACCTAAAATCATGGTTACAAGATGAAAGCGGTCGTGATCAATTCATTTTACAAAAAGCTGAAGTTACTGGTGTTTTCTGGAACAAAAGAAAAGATAATCCTGAACCAGCTGTTGAACCAAGAGTTGGTTGGACTGATCGTTATGTTAAATTTTCACCAAAGGGTACTTACTTATTCTCAGTTCATGCTCAAGGTATTCAAGCTTGGGGTGGTAAAGATTTCAAACAATTGAAAAGATTCCCTCATCCAAATGTTCGTTTGATTGATTTCTCACCAAATGAAAAATATTTAGTTACACTATCACCAGATCCAATTGTTTTACCACCAGATGATCACCCAAAAAGAGCAAGTTTCCCATTCGGTCCAGAATCCCAAGGTCATAAATTAGTTGTTTGGGAAATTGCTACTGGTCTACCAGTTAGAACTTTTGCTTTACCTCCACATTTAGAAAATGTTAAAGAAATGGTTTGGCCATTATTGAAATGGTCATACGATGATAAATATGTTGCAAGAGTTGGTCCAAATGCGTTAGCTATCTATGATACTACTGAAAATTTCGCTTTATTGGATAAAAAACCAGTCAAAATTGATGGTATAGTTGATTTTGAATTTGCACCAGCTGGTGTTCAATTAGCTTCAGCCAGAAAACAAGACCCATTATCATATGTCTTGGCTTATTGGACCCCTGAAACTGCTAATCAAACTGCTAGAGTCGCCTTATTAGATGTCCCATCAAAAAGAGTCTTAAGAACTATCAATCTTTTCCAAGTTTCGGATGTCAAATTGCACTGGCAAGATGATGCTGAATATTTAGGTGTTAAAGTTGATCGTCATACAAAATCTAAAAAAACGATATTTACTAACTTGGAATTCTTCAAATTAAATGAAAAAGATATTCCAGTTGAAAAAATTGAATTGAAAGAAATTGTTATAAATTTCCAATGGGAACCAAAAGGTGATAGATTTATAACTATTTCAAAATTGGATGTTGCTAATGAAAATAGATCAATTCCAAAAAATATTATTACATTCTATGCCCCAGAAATTTCTAAAAACAAAGCTAATACTTTGAAGAAATGGATTGGTTTCAAAAATATCGAGAATAAATTTTTAAATACTATTTCATTTTCTCCAAAGGGTAGATTTGTTACCTTATCTACGATTGGTGGTTCTGCAACTCAAGGTTCTTTGGAATTTTATGATTTAGATTATGCTGGTGAAAAGAAAGATACCGAACCAGAAAATGTTAATGCCCATGTTAAACAAGTGGGGTCAAATCAATTTTCAGGTATAACTGATGTTCAATGGGATCCAAGTGGTAGATTTGTTGCTGCTTGGTCATCATTCTGGAGACATAAAATTGAAAATGGTTATAGATTATTCGATTTCTCAGGTAATTTATTAAGAGATGAATTAATTGATGAATTCAAAGCTTTTGTTTGGAGACCAAGACCAGATTCATTATTAACTGGTGGGGACCGTAAAAAAGTCAGAAAGAACTTGAGAGAATATAGTGCTCAATTTGACGAAATTGATGCTATGGAAGAAAATGCTGCTACTAGAGATTTGATCTTAAGCAGACGTCGTCTATTGGAAGAATGGACTTCATGGAGATCAACAATAGAATCAAACAAAGAACAATATGGTATTGTGGAATCATGCTCTATTAATGAAGAAGAAGAAATTATTGAAGAAATCAAAGAAGAAATCATTGAAGAAAAAGAGGAAGTTGTTGAATAATTTAATACATTCCAATTTAATATCGGAAGTCTATGATACGAAAAAAAAATAAACAATTCATACATAAATAATCTGTACTTTAAGGGGTATAAAAAAAATAAGTCTTTATACCATATCTAATAATAAGTTTGTTTCATATATACACGGAATATTAATTAGACCTATGAATTTTCATTCAATCATAGGCGTATCGTATTTAAATATTTAAATTATTTTGTAATACCCAATTATAACTATGGCGGAGGACTTTTCATTGGTTTTGGGGAGCTCTAGTGACTAACTGTAAACCATGCCATTGTTTAATTTCATCTTCCAATATTTTATTAACTAGTTTATGTTGTTTGATCATTGATAAACCTTTGAATTGATTAGATGTAACACTAATAGCAAACATAGATCCACAACCACCAGAAATATCTTGAACTTGGATAGCTTCTGGTTTTAGTTCTTTGATTAATAATGACTGGATTTTTCTTTCATAATCTGAAAGAATCTCTGTACTGTATGAACGGATTGACCTTATTGAGATTGTTTGACGAAGAGTATGTTGATTAAGTATTCTATTCAACATATTGAAAATATAGGAATAATTTCAATATTATATTTATAGAATATAATAAATTATTTTTTTTTGTTTGGGTTTTTTGACTGATTTATACATTAAATACATCATATATATTTATATCCATATATTATAAACCAATTATCATATTCGATTAGTAAAAAGCTCCGCGAAGACGTTTTGATATTTGAGTAGAGCTGCGATCAGAAAAACGACATAAGTTGCAGTATAATTAGACCTGCATGCCAGTTAAATAGAGATATCAACGCCTTTCGTACTGAAAAAAAAAAGTCATATAACTTTTGTCTAATTACAGCTGCACCTTATACTGATAAAGGCATACAAATTTTCACCAATTTTTTTAGAGTGGTGTACGAGTTAGCGCTCCTGACTATGAGGTTCTGAAAAAAGTTTTGAATTATTAATTAGTTAAGTATGGCCGGGGAGTCGCTAGTTTTTGAAGTTTTCTATGGGAGAATCACGTTTTCATGATAGTACGTTAATATAACAATATATCAAAACTAAACTTTTTGTAATATAATACGAAGTAAACGTCGTACAGCTTATTTTATTTTGTAGCTCTTTAAATAATTACATTATTAATTTAAATTTATTCATATAATACATAATTAGAAGTTACTATTATTAAATCTCGATCGATATTATATTAAATATCAAGACTAGCCGCGCGCCCGTATTATAATGTGAATATTTATTACATAAGCTTGTAATATTACGTAATTTGGGTTGAAAAATTTTAAAAAACGTAAAAA